>MU174338.1:559633-594580 GCA_016696395.1 Antechinus stuartii | reverse complement strand
ACACACACACACACACACACACACACACACACACACACACACACACACCAGATAATCCAGAATCTTCAGGGAATGATTCAGTATAATCAATATCAAAAATAAGTTTTCTAGATAGCTGAGAGTTAATCATTTAAACTCCAGTATTTTTCTTTTATGGGAGGCTTTATAAAACTTCTAAGTGCTTCTCTGTCTTTGCAAACAAAATATCCTCATAGGCTATCATTATTTACTATATGGTGACACATGATATGTAAAGTCTTAGCTTGTTTTTCTAATGTTGCTTACAGCAAATGTCATTTTTTTAATTCAAATACTCTTTTTTCTTGACTGCTGTGAATTGTACTGATTGTTCAATCTTCCCCAATGGTCATAGGAACTAATGAATTACAAATGTTTTCATTTTTTAAATCCCCAAATTCTAAAGTATTTTATCTCTTTAAAAGCTATAATAAAAATTCTTAATCTTTTTGTGTTAAGGAGTTCTTTGGCAGTCTGATAAAACTTAAGGTTTTTTTCTTGGAATGTTTTTAAATGTACACAATACACTGGGTTTACAAAGGAAACCAATTATATTGAAAAAGATATCCAAATATTTTTTAAAAACAAGTTAATGAATTCCAGGTTTTATATATAGCAATATTGGTGAATGTTTGTTTCTCCAGGCCACATAATTGTCCAACAGAACAAATAATGGATAATAATCCGTCACTTTGTTGATAATTCTCTTCACAGCTCAGGGACCCTAGGATTTGCTGCCCCTATTACAATTTTAATTACCAACACTAATCTTTTCATCTTGCCACTTTCCTTGTCTCTTGTATTTCTTTTTGCTCTCCAGTGAAAAGGCTGGCTTGTTTATAGTCCATCCATTCTGCACCATAATTCAACCAGAATACTAAAGGTATAATCTTCCAGTCTACTTCTATTCAACTCTTTTTTTTAGTGGTATCCATTTGTTGCTAGGTCCTTCTTCCCTGTTTCAAGAAGTTTTCTTCCTCCAGTTACTTCTAAATACAGGTTGTTCCACAAGATTGCTCTCTGGACAGTGAGTACTCTTCTGTGTTAAAATAAAAGTTGAACTGAATTGCACAAAAATTTTGAACACTTTACACAATGTGATAACCCTTCAATACCATTTGCTTCTTAAGGACTATCAAATGAATTTAAATGTAAAAGATAAATTCAAGCATATGCAGCAGAAGAAAACTTGTATGTTCTAGCGATACCTCTGTAATATTAAAGTTCTCCAGGAAGCTGCCAGCTTTCTGTGTGAAGCTCTGTGGAGATCTATAGATGGGCACTGACAAACATAGAGCAGATATAAAATGAAGGTTTGAAATCTACACCAATGAAGGGAGCTTCATTGTCTTCAGATTCTTCAACAGTCCTAAGCTAACAGATTGACTAAAATATCCTAAAAATTAATATAAAGGACAAGCTGAAGCGGTAAGGGGAATTTATTCTACCCTAGCCCTATTGCTGGCTTCTAAACTTCATCCCCATATCTTTGTGGCTGATTCATAATCTTAATTGTACTCAGCCTCAGGGGCTTTCTTGCCTTCAAACATTCAATTTTCTCTGTGGTCTTTTCAACTTGAATATCCATAAGTAAAACTTATCTCATATCCCATTGCTAAGTTTTTTCTGAAGCATCCATTTTGTGGAGGGACATAGGTCAAGCTTTATTCCCTTCTTCACTCTTTTCCTGACTTCCAGACTTCAAGCCTTATTCTCTCTCAAAATCTTAACCTTCCACCTTTTTTAGCTCCTTTCTACATGCTATCTTCCTTCATTAGAATGTAAGCTTCTTGAAAGGAGGAGGGCCTGTTTTTCTTTTCTTTTTTTAATATCTCCTGTGCCTGGTCCATAGTAAACATTTAATAAATGCTTGTTTCATTCCTTCTTTTCTTCCTCCTTCTGTTCTTTCCTCAAAAAGATTATCACATATTCATCAGTTGAGAAATGGTTGAATAAGCTATGGTGTATGAATGTAATGGAATAGTACTGTTCTATAAGAAATGATCAGCAGGATGATGTCAGAGAGGCCAGGAGACTTACATGAACAATGCTAAGTGAAGTGAGTAGAACCAACAGAATACTGTATGCAGCAACGAGACTATATGATGATCAATTCTTATGGATTTGGCTTTTTTCAAAAATAAAACGATCAGGCCAATTCCAAAAGACTTGTAATAGAAAGAGCCACCTGCTGCCAGAAAGGACTATGGGGACTGTATATGGATCACATACAATATTTTCACCTTTTTAAAAAAACAAAACAAAAACAAAAACAAAAAACACAGTATCACAAAGATTGATTGAAGAAAGTAAAGAAGATAAAACTTAAGAAGCACATAATAATTGTCTTCAAATATCTGGAAACGTTTTGAAGATAGAATTTATCCAATGTAGCAAGAGAGCAGGAGTAGACCAATGGTTAAAGAATAGAAGAAATAATTTTTTAGATCAATGAATAAATAATGACTCTTAAACAACAAAAACCATTGAAAAAGGGAGTTAGTTTCTTGTTACCTCCTACTGGAACTGTGCAGAGGATGTTTATTTTTTTGGTAATACTGTATCCTACAGTGGATCTAGATGGACTCAATAAAATGCTAAATAAGCTACTATTAAGAGTTAGAAAATTCAACATATACATATATACCCACATTTTTATTGAGTTACACACACATACACACACACGTATATGTGTATGTGTGTATGTGTGTGTGTGTATTTATTTAAACCTAAAACTACAGTTTTGTTGCTTCTCCAAAATGAAATATTTTTAAGGCATTTCAACCATGATGGTATCAGGATTCAAAATTATGTTGTCAAGTGAAAGGCTGAAGAAATAAGGGTATCAGGTCAAGGAAGGAGAAAGCGTAGGCCCAGAAGACCTACCTTTACGTTATCTGAAGGACTATCACATAGAAGGAAAATTATACTAATTCTGTGTGGATTGTTAATCCATTTTTTCCCAATCAAGCAAAGTGAGATTCAGAAAGGTTAAATGACTTTTCTAACACACAGCTAATAAGGTTTTATATTCAGGTCTCTCTTGATTCAAAGTCCAATGAAATCTCCATTGTCTTAGAAGACATCTGGCTGATCTGTTAGAATTATGACAAGAAGTTATGATTCTATAACTGATCCCATGATTTCTAATAAAGGCTTTCTTATTATTCTTACTGTTCAATGTAACTAGAATACTAGAAACATAAAATCCTGTCAATAAATTAAAAATCTCCATTTTTATTTTCAAACAATAACTTAAAGCATTATCATTGGTTCATGAAGTCAGAGATGAAATTAAAGGACTTCATATTAAATATATCAAAATGAGAGGGAAAACAAAATAAAATTTCTACCTCTTTAATTTCCTTCAGAGTATCCTTTTCCAGTATAAATCACAAAGTCTATGCAGACCACCTATGATGTTGAACTTAATGCTCTACTTAATGATACTTATTGTAAAGGGTTGTTGTAATGCTCAAATGAAACAAGGTATAATTTTTTTTTTTTTTTTTTTTTTTTTTTGCAAAATTTAAACCCAATATATAACTGTCAAAAAAAAATCTAGGAAGAGTTTGACTAAGCACAGAGTAAAATCATAACCTCTTTTTCTGGATAATATGTTTATATTGAAGCAGACTAAGATTGTATTTGTTTCCTGAGGAGTCCTACCATAACTGAAACATACTCTGCTTACAAATAATTAAATTCCTTAAGTCTTTTTCATATAAACTTCTATTAAGTTGATGAAACTATTTCTTGAAAGTGAAAGGCTTTACATTTATCACTATCAAATTTCATCTTGATTGTTTCAGTCCGTATTCCACCCATCAAGGAGGTGATGCTACCCAACAAATTAGTTATCACTCTAAGCTTTATGTAGTCCAAAAATATTAATATAATATTTATATAATTTATGTATCTAGAAATTATTGATTTAAAACATTCTCAAAAAGGGCACTTCTCAGGTCTAAGACCTATGGTCATTGGTTACACATCTTCCTCTGGGCTGAAAATCAATACTTTGCTCAACAAACTATGGATCTGCCAAGCCATTTAGTCTATCAGTGTTATACATATCATGAGAGGGGCTGTGCCTGATTGAAACATAAGCTATGTCTATAGCACTCCCATTATGTACCATGCTAGTAAAGCTTCTCCTCTTTCTTCCTGTCCCATACCTACTTATTCCCTACACAAAATAATATTGGTATGATTTAACATGGTTTAGGAAGTTAGTAGTGACATATGGCACAATAGAAAAAGTGGATTTACTCAGAGGATCCAGGTTTGAATTCTGGATTTGCCATTAACTCATATGTGACTTTGGGTAAGTCACTTAAACTCTGGTCCACATTTTTCAAACAAGGCAGCTGACAGATGACCTCCAAGGTTCCCTTCCAACATAATTTTATGATGTGCCTTTTCTAAGATACATCCATCTAATAATCAATTTCTGGAAATTTGCTGGGATTAACATCAGTTTACAAATTACAGTTTCAAGAATTCCCCCCTTTCTGGTTTTAGAAAACTGGGGTCCCATTTGTCTATTCCTAGCACTTACATAGAACATGACTTACCAGAACAGACAGAGACAAAGTCATTTAAAGTTGATAGATATTCTATTACTGTCTTCTCATCTACCTGGGATGAAAATATATGACCTATGACAGAGGAGAAAGACTTTTAAGAACAGGGTCCCTCCCTTTATGAGTTTATAATTAGTTTATCAGCTTAATTTATCAAATTAGTTCATGATCACTTTGAAATGTGAAGAAAGCCTGGCTTGAGGCACAGAAGTGAGGTGGGTATCTACAGCAGATTGTGGGATGGTTACCAATGGAAATCTTGAAGAAGAGGCTGGATGCTACTTATCATATTGGCAGGATTTCCTATCTGAACTCGAAGGTCCCTTTCAAGTGATTCTGTGATACAAGACAGATAAATTTCAGTGACATGAAAAGCTGATAAAGTATGAGATTTGTTCAAGATAAGGTATTGTATGGATAACTTGGAGGATGCTGTGGATAGCTCAGAGTCTTTGTAAGGTTGGGTTAGACCAGTGATAACAAATGTGCACACCTTCCAAATGTTTAATAAAATAAGCTAAGATACAAAATAGTGGTCTTTACATCCATATATGAAGGCTACAGGGATCCATTCCTATTTGAGTTCAACATAAACTGGTTGGTTTATGGAAGAGGAAGGGTAAATTCAGAAGAATATTGAAGTATTAGAAGTCACCTTGACCAAGTCTTTTAAATTAAATAATCCTTTTATACAGTCCATAGAACCTATACAGGAAGTTTTCAGACTCTGATTTTTTTTTAATTGTAGCTTTTCTGATGGGTGTAATTATGCTATTCAATAAAGACAAAGCTATTATGTTTTTAGCTAGAACTATTTATACATTGATTTTGAATTTGCATTTCTGTATTAGTTTTCTATCTATTTAAAAAAACCAACTTTTTGTTATATATTTTATTTCAACTAAATCGACTATAACAAAATTTTAAAAGTGAAAAATTTTTAAGCCAAAAAAAAAGGTGTTGCTCTTGCCTCTACTATTAAGAGAAAATACTGTTATTTCATCAACATTTCTGCAAAGGAAAAGGTACAATGAGCAAAAAAAAAAGACCAAACCACTTTGACAAAACTAAATAAATTAACAATAAGTTTGACTAAAAAAAGCAAGTTGTAACTGTTAACTCATATGATTCTATTTAGAGATTTATAGTAGTCACATTAATTTTTAAATCATTTTTATGATCATTAAAAACATCTAATTTTGTGGCAAAGTACAGTAGTTACTTCCAAATTATAGAATTGTTACAGGTATACAGAGACATATGAGAAATTATCAGTATTCAATTTTCATGAGGTAAGTGGTTTCATTCATTTCATTAAGGGCAGTGACTACAGAATCCTTAAAAGAAATTGCACTCTGCTATGTTATTGTTGTGTTCTTCAGTCATGTCTGATTCTTCCTAACCTCACTAAGGTTTTTTGATGGATTTGGATTTTTTTATTTTTGGGGCAAAAACTGCTGAGTGGTTTGCTATTTCCTTCTCCAGATCATTTTACAGGTGAGCAAACTGAGGCAAACAAGATTAAGTGACTTGCCCATGGTCAAGTTAGTGTCTCAGGCTGGGTTTGAATTCAGGTCTTCCTGATTCCAGGACCAGCTTCTATCCACTGTGCCAATTAGTTATTATTACTTCTTATTGATAGGAAGAGATGCTATATGGACTGGACTGATCTTTGGTTACCCTTCTTTAACTGTTTGGCTTACTATTTTGGAATTAAACAGAAGAATTAAAATTTACCTGGCTTTAGCCAGGTTAGATTCCATTTCAAAAAAACAAATATTAAAATTCCCACTTTTGCCACAACAATGTTTAGAACCAATATGGTTCTATATGAAGAACAAGAGATAGAATTATAGATGAGCTATTTTAGTTTGATAGTCCATTCTGTTGTTGTTGGTGGTGGTTTCTTACCCAAGTCTATTATATACATCTATTTTTGTTGGCCTACTGACTAAAGAATTGTTCATATTAAAAAAGAGAAGCTACTTCTGAGAAAAAAATTCATAAGTACAAAATTCTGATTTTACCTACAAGTTCCTGGGGCAAAAGCCAATGATTTAGATCAAGGCAAATTCTGAATTCTTTTTAAGTTACAAAATAAACTATGCAATCACCACACCTAAAAGGGCAACATCCATAATGAAAGGTCAATCCATTTTCCCACCTGTAGTGATAATTTGGGGGAAAAAAATCTGAAGTCATGATTGACATCCTTTCCACAATCCTTAATTGACCACAATATTTAAGGGAGCATTTGAAAATTGCTGAACCGAAGGAGGAAAAACAAAACCACAAATTATTGATTAAAAAGAGGAAAAGTATTTTTCAAGAAAACACTGAGAAAGTGAATTTTAGTTAGGTTTATTCTCACTAGCAAAAATAATCCAAACTGTTAGAAAACATCAATCTTCGAAAGTCAATATTTAGACAAAGCTGGCAATCTTACTATCAGAGCAATCAAGAATGGCAACTCCCCCAAAGCTACAGATGTTGCAATGTCATGCCACAATTGGCTCAAACGATTGCATTTCCACCTAAAGTTAGTTTAAGCTACTGCAGAAAAGAACATTATACACCTGAAGTTGCTAAAAATAGCAGCAATGGCACAGATCTGCAAAGAGCTATTATAAAATTACATGAAAATGCAGAACATTCACTTTTGCTTTAAAAATGCTTTATTTAATCAATAACTAGGAAAGAAATACTAAAAATATAAGAGGAATATTTTAAAAGCTAGTAATGTTAGATTCTTCTTAACATGGTTGCTTCAAAATCAAGTGGAAGATATTTTATCTATAGAAAAGCCATTAAGACAAATTTTTACTTTCCTTATTTCAATACAGCGGTCATTATCAATACTTCTATAATGCACATTTTGAGTTTAAGCAATTGTCTCAAACTTTTGTTTTAATAAGACACACTTTGATAGGAAATAAAATAAAAATAAGCTAAAATTTAACAGCGGGATGACATCTGGCCCTGCAATGAAACAGTTAACTCCTGCGCTGATCTGCACTTCTGATCCATTACATTTCTCACAAGCTGCGCTACAATGAGCTGAGCAAGTATCAACTGTAATATGATCCCAGAGTTTATGGAAAAAATAACTGCACATACCAACCATGCACATTTAATAAAATCTTTTTAAAAAAAAATGGAAATGTAACCGATAAACACAATTTAAGGCATATTTATTTCACTTTTGGTTTAACTTTAAATTTGCAATTCCTTTGCTTCCCTTACCCCTTCAAATAAAACAAAAACCAAAAAAAAAAAAAAAAAAAAAAAAAGCCAGCAGCCCTACTGCAGGGAAAAGAGGCTTGAAAAACAACTTTGATTGGCACTTGGCCTGACCCACAGAGGAAGAAAAACAGTTTTTGGACAAAGAGCGCAAATATTTGAGCTTGCTTACTTACATGGTTTTTTAATATTTACAAGAACAATCCCAGCGCAAAATGCATTTAGAGAAATTGACTAAAAACGGTCCTGCATTCCTCCTACTTAGTCTTTTGGTCCTGATGCATTTGCACAGCTCAGCAATTTTAATTCATTTACACTGGACAAACAGAAGCAGTTTAACTAATGTTTCTACTTAATCAAATGTAGAAATTGGTTGGGAAGAAGAAGTATAAACTGATTATAATATTACCCAGTGGGGTTTTTTAAAGCTGAAGTCTGATTAAAAGCTCTTTCATTCCAAAGGAGCACTTCCCCCCTCCTCTGCAATGGTTTTTTTCTTTCCTGTTTTCAAGTAGAAAATAGATCAAGCCAAATATACTTAACAATACTGAAGCAAACTTTCTATTAATCACTCAAGGAGGGCACAGGCTGATTAATCCAGGTAGACCAGGGTAATACTTTTGAAAGAAGTGGGGTACGATAAAATGGGGGAGGGTAGGCATCTCTACGTCAGTCTCCTAAGGGGAGACTAAAGCGCCGAAATATTGATTAGCATTTTCCCATAGACATAAAGTTCGACTTGCTTTTTTCATTTATTTTAGAAACAGTCAGGTATAGATGCACACGACTGGAAAAGGGAGTTGGGGGGTGGGGGGTGGGGAATGGATGGTGGCAAGTGTGCAAAGATAGAATCAACCCGCATAGAGCTCACCAGGTTCTTTAGGACAAATGGACTGGCTTTTTTCATAGTTTATACAGACCGATCTGCACATCAACAAGAACAGCAAAACAAAAAACTGCAGAGGGAGGTGAATTAAGTTGCAATGGCCAACAGAAACAGGTTCCCTCCCCTCCTTCAGTCTCCCACCACCACACACACACAAAAAGAATGGGAATGGGGACAGTAAGAAAGCAAAATCAGACACACTGACACACACAAGCACACACACACGAGTGCAGATAGAAAAGCCCCCTTTTCTCCCAGCTCCCAAATAAGTCCCTGGAATAGAGAGGCGCCCCGGAGCCTGGGGACTCTACAAACTCTAGAACCTCCAACCAGGTTACAAGCTGGCCTTTCCCCAGATTAGTGGGGACGGTATCGGGGGCACGGGGGTCCCGTACCTTCCTCAGCACTTTCCGGCAGTTGGTGCAGAGCAGGTAGTCGGCGGCGGCGGTGGCAGGGGTGCCGTTGCTGCTCCGGTTCATCCTGGCCGAAGGGCACCGGGAGGAAGAGGGCGGGGGCCGGGACCGGGATCGGGATATTAAGGGGGCGCGGAGGTGAAGAACACAGCGAAGCGGTCTGTCACCAGCACCGCAGGACCTGCCGCTGCACACCGCCCACTCCGGCCTCCGATCCCTACTCCTCCCGGGAGTGGGAGGTAAGGGGGCGGGATCGTCGGGCACCGGACGGGACCGGGACGGGAGGACGGGGGATCCGGAGCAGGGAAGAGAGGCAGCGGCTGCAGCCGGTGACCGAGGAGGATACGTCAGCGGCAGCGGCAGCAGCGGCAGCAACGACGGACAACTACGGCGGCGGCGGCTGCTGCTCCTCACCGGCCCGAGGTTCCACCCGCCCCCATCCTCCTCCAGCCCCCCGCCCCCTCCCCCTACCAGGCTAAAGACGAACCACCGCCGCCGCCGCCGCCGCCGCCGCCGTTGCTGCCGCCGTTGCTGCTGCCGCCGCCGCCGCCGCCGCCGCCGCCGCAGCAGCAGCAACTCCAAACGGCCCCGCCCCCCTTCTCCCCACCACCTTCGCCACCTCCACTCTCTCCCGGAACCGCCCCCTCCGGCCAATCCGAGGGCCTCGTCCACGCCTCCTAGACTCTTGTCCTCAGCCAATGACCGCCGCCCGTGGCTGGGGGAAGCACGAGCCAATCGCCGGGGCCGAAGTCGCCTGGAATCTCCGGGCAAGTTGAGTTTATCTCTGAGGCTCGAGCTGAGGGGAGATGGCGGGTTAGTGGAAGGGAATGAGCGCAGCGTGCGCTCCTCAGCCAATAGGAGAGGAAGGGTGTCATGTATGCAAATTAGATTCCAGGTAGCCCTGCCTCCTTCTTCGGTATTGGCTCCGCCCCCTTTTTTCTTCCCCTGCAGACAAGGAGAAGGGAGTGAGATAAATAGCTGGAGGCGAGAGAACTGGAGCGAGTTTGAGATTGAGCTAAATGTTTTCTGTGCTCTGGGAAGGGGGTGGGGGGGAGTAGAAGGGAGGAGGATTAAGCCTTTGCTGCCAACGGTTCAGTGGTTAGGGTTTATTTTAGCCGAGCCAAGAAAAAGCAAAACCTTATAAAGAAGACTTCGCAGTCCCCTCACACCTTGTATCTGAGGATCCCAAAGAACTTTATGCATCATTTATCTTTAACCTTGCTTTTCAAAGGACCCAATGAGGTATGAGGTAGAGAAGGAACATTTTAAGTGTACGATGAATAGTCAAAGCAAAAGCTTAGACTATTCATTCTTCCATTCTCACCAATGAGAAAGAAGGGGAGAGTGCAATTATTTAGTGGACTGGAAGGGGCCACAAGAGACACATCTGTCTTCTTACCAGAACTCTTCTTTGAGACAAGTTGATCGCACACATGCAGAAACCAGAATACTGTCTAGGAAGGCACGTTCTAAATTGTCTGTAGAGCTCTTAGAGCAGTTGGGCTGTTAATGCCTTCCTCCCCAGGGCTTTTAACAAATGGTGAGTCAGGGTTTTTCGCGTCCATGCTAATGCAAAGAAGAGACAATGTATAATTAGGAGAGGAGTCCAGTGGAAAGTGTTCTAATCTCAGGATGGGTGGAACCGGGTCCTCTAGTGTTGCCAGCAAACCCCCACGCCCCGGTTCGACTGAGTGGGTATAATACGCCTACAATCCGTGACCTGAGAAATTTGAAATCCACTGAGAACAAAGACAGTTGTTATGAACTAACGCGAATGAATTCCTCCACACGAATATAAGGAGATCTGGAGATGAAGACTTCGAAACCTATGACTCGGGGTTTCTGGAAAGGGATGCCTTTATTTGAAGCGGCTGTGAGCATATATGGCAGTACCTTATGAATGACATCACCTGTTTTCTGCCTCTAGGACAGGAACAGTATTCTCAGCTTCTTCCGCTTTAAAGGTCTAGCATATCCAGGTTTGGTGAGATACTGCAGTTGACAGAATCTGTAGGGGTGATTTAAATCTACTGCTTCAGTTTGCCTGCATTTTTAATGGAGTTACACCGGTTGGTTTCCCCAGTGTAGTGTTTTCTTGTGATGCAAAATCAGAAAGGTACACTTGGAGGAGCTAGCAAGTTTGCATATCAAAGCTGTTATACAAAAATTTGTGGGTATAACCGTCTCTTTTTCCTTTCCTAGCAGCTGCCTCCACTGTGTCCCTTTGTGAAAGCTTTACATACATAGGCAGCTCTACACACCAAACAAAGAGAATGGAAACCTGGCAACTTAAAAAATAATAATAATTTTAACAAATGGATAAAGCAAACCCAAAGATTTAATTTAACTGATTGGACAGATTGATTTAATAAGATTAAACTAGATAACTACTAAATGCCGCCTCACTTGGTAATGTATCCTTAACCTGTAATGGGATTTGGAAAAAAGAAAAATATATTCAACTAGATCAAAGTGGAAAAACAAGGAAATTCCATAAAGGAAGGAATATAATAATATATATCCTTCAGTGCAGAGAAACAAGGGATACAGTTAAAGTCAGCAAGATAGTTTCCCTAGGAACTGGAGCATATATGTTTCCTCCTTTAGTTCTAAATTTCTTGGGCTGTATCCTGGCTGGCTCCTTCTAACTCAGTTTTTATGTGAATTAGTTTTTTTTTTTAAAGGAGAGGAGTTCTGAAGATTAAATAAATTGGTATATAGAACTGAATATTCTCAAATGGCATTTTAACTTTTCAGTTGTGTTTACTGTTACATTGGAGTCTCCTTATGTGGCTGTTTTTGGCTTTATAGGTGAAACCATTTTCTTAATGAGGTCCTTTAGGTAGTTCAGAAACAAAATTCCCCTGGATTGGGTCCAAGATTATCTAGCCTTATACTGAATTTCTCTGTAGCAAATAATGTTGTAGCAGTACTTTGTAGTATTTTAGTGAGAAATCCAGTTTTCCCCCAATTTTCTCCCACTATAGACACACTGTGGGCTAAGTGTAGGCCTGAGATTCAGAAGTACTATTCCCATCCTAATAATAATAATAATAATTGAACTCAAGAGCCCATGGGATCATTCTTGTATAAATCCTGGACAAACTCAGACTGCCCCAAAGTCCATAGCTCCTGTTTCAGGGAGGGGAAAAGATGCAAAATATGTCTTAACCTTTTATTTAGGATTATGGAATGCTGAAACTGGAAAGAATCTTAAGAGAGCATCAGTGTGGTTTAGTGGAAAGAGTTCTGAGTACTGGAGCCATAGACCTGAGTTTGACTCCCACACTTACTATTGTGATGATACCTGATCTCTCTAGCTCTTAATTTCCTCAGTTTGTAAAATGAGGAGTTTGAATGTACTTTTAAGATCCTTTCTAAATCTACATCTATAATCATATTCCATTTTTATTACAGGTGAAGCTTTAGAGAAGTTCAATGACTCAAGCAAAGTTATACAGCTAGTAGCAGAGCATGGACTAAAATCCAAGTCTCTTGAATCCTATTCCAATATTCCTTCCACTACATTGCATTAACTGTATCCCATAGTTCACTAATAGTTTATATACCTACTTTTTCCAGACTCCAAATGAGGCTACTTGATCTGGCAAAGGATATTCCTATTGCAAAGTCTAGTTAAAAGTAAACTTTTATTTTCTTGAAATTGGAACTGTCCTTCCTCTCCCTATCCCACCCCAACTCTGGGACATATGGTCACCATATCCATAGCTTATTTAAATTAAGCCATGCTCCGTGTCTGGCAAGCTAACATTTGCTATGGGGGAAAAAAAGAATAAAAGCGAAGGTGGGGGGGGGGAAGAGTTCCAAACCCAGGAATCAATGTGGCTTTCACTGCTAGGGTCTTGGTATTATTGAAGCATAGTAATGTGCCTATATTTAAAATAATGGAATTTTCAAATTTATAAGTCTTTGGAGATAATATAGTCTAATGGCAACATTTTACAAATGAAAAATAGACTCAGAAAAATTAAGTGATTTGTCCAAGATCATACACTTAATGTCAGAGTACTAGAATTCAGTTCTCCTAATTTACTAGTCTTTTGTTTTTGCACCCCCTACATTTCTTCCCTTTAAGGCAATGTGAATATAAGAATATAAATGGGGGCGAGGTAGTGGGCCAGCTAGATGACACAATGAATAGTGCAGTTTTATTTCAGACACTTAACACTGCCTAGCTGTGTGACCCTGGACAAGTCCCTTAACCCCATTTGCCTTACAAAAGAAAATAAAAAGAATATATGTGAGGATTTCAATGTACAAAGCAGTCACGTTCTTGGACACTTAGTGAGATTGGTAAAAACTGATAGGAATCCTCATTAATGAGGATGATTGTCAATATTAGTGAATATATAGACCATCTGGTTTTTTTTTTTTTTTTTTTTTTTTTTTAATATGCTAGTTTAAAAGTCCAGTGTCAGGGTTTTCAGGTCCAAACAATTCTTCATTATGCTGCTGATGAACAAAAGTGTCTAATTTCATGGAACAGCCAAACTCTATTTCATCTGCAGTCTCTTGGTGTGTGACTTTAATTCAAGGTTTTACTTATTGGCTGTGGAAATCATTCCAAATTCTATTCTTTTCCTGTCATTTCTGGGATCACCTTCCCACCCCACCTGCTTTTAGACCTCAGAAAGGTCGAACTATAGACAACTGTATCTACTTTTATCCAAGTTATATAGAAATATAGTACATGCAACACACACAAGGTACTGCACAAGTGTTTATTGAATGAATGAATGAATTTAAGATCTTTGTTACTCCTTCCTAAGGCAACTAAAAGCACTGAAACTCAAAACAGCCTATTTTAATACTTAGGATCATAGATTTAAAAAGAGAAAAGAAAGGATTTGGGTAGATGGAACCTTAGAGATTATCTCAGCCTATCTATTTTATAGATAAAGAAAGTGGAGTCTGGAGAAGTTATGTGACTTTCCTAAGATAATAAAAGTAGTATGTACTAAACCTGTAATTTTGACATAGGACTTTGGATCCTAGTTAATTAGATTCTGATAAAATTTTGGTAGGAAAATAAAATTGTATTTCTGGGATAAAAAGAGGTTTCATATTATTTGTGGATTTCAGTTATGATGATATATAATGCAAAAGTTCTCTAAATGTTCCTATTCATAGTTAATATTCTACTAAATTTGTTGAGCTTTAAAAATCCTCCCCAGTTAGATCCAAGAAATAGGTAGCCAGACATGTTGGAAAACAAAAATACATGCAGATTATAACATGAAAATGCATGGGCAGCACATTGAGTTAATCCACCTATGACTACATTTAAATCTATACTGATATGTATGTGCAAATGATAATTGCTTTAGCTAGACACTGAAATGGGCTCAGAATTGAGCAGGAGTATCTTGGGTTGAATGTATTTGGGTAAATCATATAGTATTTTCAGTGATTAGCTGTATGCTGTTGCAAAAGCCTTTCACTTTAAAACTAATATGCTGTCTGCTAATGCTACATGACTAAGCATCACGGAACACTAAGATCTCAGAAGAATCATAAACATATGTAAGTCCAAGGTCAATAGAATATGTATAGAGGGCTGCAGAATATGTTAAAGAATGACTTGCAATGGAGAAATGATTTCAAAAACATCCTTAAGAATATAAGATATGGCCATTGAATCAGTGGTAAGCAAAATGGATTTGAATCCAGTGTACATTGTATCTGATTCCCAGCTAAGAGCCTATTTGTAGTAGAGAAATAGGTGGAACTGTCTTATATTTAGAGCTAGAAATAGCCATTGATTTGGCTATATTTGTTATAGCCAAACAATATTTTTTGAAAGCGCATAGAGATAGATCCTCCTTATGGGAATTACAGAAAGGCCTGGCCAACAATGGCAAATGATTAGAAAGATTGTGTTCTAAAGTAATGTGACTATGAACTCATGGATTTGTTCAGTAGAATCTAGGTTCCTTGAGAGATGGTGGTCTATTTTCTATTTCTTTTTATTTTTCTGACATTCAGCACAATGTCTATTATATAATAGTATTTAATAAATGCTTGGAGAATTTAATTGAGTGTAGATATCTGTCAGTCTTCAATAGTAATTTAAATAAAAAATACTTCTGAAATTATGTTTATTCATTTTGGTAAGTGCAAAGCAAAAGGTATCTAGTGCTTAGAAATAGTACCACGCAGAAAATATACTAGATTTATACTTTTAGTAGGATTTACTGCAGGTCATTTAAAAAAAATAGGAGTCGGCTGAAGGAGTATATATATAGTTCTGTCTTAGAAGCATTATTGAATACAAAATCAGTGGTCCTCAAAGTGTAATCCAAAGAATTGTTGGGGTCTCTGAAACCCTTTCAGAGGGTCTGCAAATTCAAAATTATTTTTATTTCTAATATAATAAATAGCTATAAATATAACCCATGTGAACAAAACTCTTTGAACAGATCCTCACTAGTTTTTTTTAACAACATGAGGATACCGAGAACAAAAGTTTGAGAATCACTGCAACAGACCATTTAAAAGAAAAATCATTCATTTCCACCTGTCTGGAATGACTTACCTTCTCTTCTCAGCCTATCAAAATCTTATCTATTCGTCACCTTATCTAAACAAACTCCTCACAAAGACTTTCCAAATTACATATGCCTATAATGATTTCTTCTTCCTCTGACCTTAAGTATTAGACACTCTTATTCTATTATTTAACTTTTCATATTATTTATGTTTTATTTCCTCAATCAGATTATAAATTCGTTGAAGGCAAGGATGCTGGGTGTAGTGGCAAGAGCAACATATTGATAGTCTAGTCCCATCTCTGAGCTTTTTTAATGTGATTTTAGATCCTATTTGATCTCTCTGGGTCTCAGTTTCCTCATCTGTTACCTAGGGGAAATTGTATTTAGTTGTCCCTAGGATTTAGCAATTTAATTTTAATAATCATCTTAAAACATTAGAACTCTTTTGTTTCCTTCAAGACTGCTCAACTGCCAACTTCTACATGAAGCCTTTCTTGATCCTTCTCCCAACTGTTGGTGTCCTCTCCCCTCAAGTTCTCTGTACTTATTTAATATATATCTCTATCTGTACATGCTGTTTCACTGACAGCGTGTAAGTTTTTTGAGAGACCTTTATATCACTGCCTAGCACAGTGTCTGATAACATGTAAATTCTTAATAAATGTTTGTTGATTGATATCTCCACTGAGTGATTATAAGGTACCGTGTGTTAGGGAATGAGGGCACAAAGTCAATCAACATTTATTTAATTAAACATCTACAGAGTTTAAAGATGGAATGTTATATAAAAGAGAAGGGCAATTTTACCAGATCTCAAGTGCTGGAAGGAAAATTATATCCAACAAGGCTGAAAAGATCGGTTTTGACCAGATTTTGTACAGCTTCAAAAGCTAAACAAAGGAGTTTATATTTTATTCTATGGTCAATTAAAAAACCACTGGAGGTGATTGGGTGGGGAGTAATATGATCATATCTGAGTATAAATAAAATTACTTTGGCAAGCACATGTGGAGTAAAAAAAGAGAAGTGAGACTTGGAGAAAAATTAATTGAAACTATTACAACAATCCAGGTGGATGTTAATAAGAACCTACACTGTCAATAGCCCTCTTAGTATAAAGTGGATCAATCAATAATATTTAATAAGTATCTATGCTATTTGTATCACTGGGTTAGATACCAGAAATTAAATACAAAGAATGAAGAGTCTAGAGCAGAATGCTGAAGAACATCCACAATTAAGGGGTATGAATAGATGATGAGCCAGCAAGGGAAATGGAGAAGTCGTAATCAGATAGTTTGGAGGAAAACCAGAAGAGAGCAGTGTCATGAAAACTCAGAGGAGAGAAACTATTTAGAATGAAAGAGTGGTCAATAGTATCAAATAAAGCATATAAGTCAAGAAGAATTAGAACTGAGAAGAAAATATCAGCATGGTGATTTAAGAAATCACAGGTAATTTTGGAATGAGAAACTGCACTTAACAGTTAAGTGTGGAAACTAGATTATAAAAGGATTAAGAAGTGAGTGAGAGAAGAGGAACTGGAGCTTTATCAAGGAAGAGAGATATATTATGATAAAGTAAAGGGAATGGAAGGGTCCAATGAAGGCTTTTTTTTTTTTTTTTTTTTAAACATGCATGTTTGAAGGCAACAGGAAGAAACCAGTAGATGGAGAGAAACTGAAGATTTGATGATTGGAGTTTCAGCCACTTGCAGAAGACAAGGAGGATTAGGATAAAGTACAAATGTAGAAAGGCTGGCCTTGGTAGAGAGGTGCATCACCAGACTGGAGAAGAGAGAACTCTCATCAAATGATCTCAATTTTCACAGTAAAGGAAGAGTCTTCTAAGACAAGGGAAGAAGTGTGAGAGAAGTTTGAGGTTTGGAATAACTTCTATGGGAAGGGAGGTAGAGAATCATTTAGTGAAGCATAAAAGTACTGCCTTTTTGCATTGGATCCAGTTCAGAATGTATAACTAAAGATGTAATGTACCTAGTTAGTATAATTCTGAGATTTCCTTCAGCTTTGCTTAACAGTACAGGAGTGGGAACAGAATTCCTGGCAGATGGTAGGATAGTCTGAGAGTAAGGTTTTAGTAAGAGAAAGGCAAGCATGGGACAAAAAGGCAAGGAATTGTGGAGCAAGTAAAGGACAGTATAGAGCTGAAATGGCTATCTCTTGGGTTAAGATTGGAGATTATAGTGAAGTCAAAGTTGGATTTAGTATTAAGAAAAGAAGTCAAAATTGGACTTAGTATTAAGATAATACCCAGAGAAAAGGAAATAGGAGTTCTGAATGAAGGTAAAGACTAAGCTTAGGAGAGTTGAGACATAGGGAAAGGTTATAGTAACTCAGGATTGTGCCAGAGTTTCTCATTTAAAAAGGAATACCAGTAAGTAATTGTGAGATATGGTATGTAACTTCATCTTTATTTCCCCTTGAAATGGAGTGAAGGAGTGAAGGTCACCTTATCTAAGGAGGCTGAGTAAAAGGTTAGGAAGTTCAAGGTAGAATCTAAGTGGATATGGATGAGGAGTTAGGAAGGTTAGATGTTGGGAAGGAGAGAAAAATGTTGAACCAGGTGTTCAGTTTCTTATGAAAGAAGGAAGAATGACGTGTAGAGGTTAGTATGGTATAGCCATCCCTAATTTTGATAGAGTAGAAAAGTTGGAGTTTGGAAACTTTTGAATTTTGACTGAGTAGGAAGAAAGTTTGCTGAATGACTTGGGAAAGGGAGAGTCTATAAGTGACAGTGGATCACAAGAAGTATTCTGATTCCTCTTCAAGGGTCAGAGAGAAAGAATACTCAACATTATAGTTTTCATGGTATTAGGGAAATACAACACATGCCCAGACATAAGTTATTTAAAATTCTTTAAGTTCTATCTATACTATGAATACAGACTCTAGAAAAGCTCTTTGCCTGTGATAGATGTAATATTGACATTTGATTTATTGAAAATTTATTTATTAAACCAATAATTAGCTGGGAGTCAGAAGACAGGTTTCATTATTTATCACTTTATCTCCCTCCCTTTCTTCCTTCCTTCCTCTGTCCCTCCCTCCTTCTCTATCTCATTTTCTCTGTTTCTGTATCTATCTCTCCTCTTCTTCCTTTCTCTCCCTGTTTCTGTCTCCCTCTTTCTCTGTGCCTTTATGTCTTTCTCTGTCTCTATTTTTATGTATTATCTCTTTGACTCCCTCTATTTCTGCCTCTTTTTCCTTCCCCCTCTCTTTCAAAAAAATACTTTGCCTCTCTAGTAGTTTATTTACCTCTTTTGTTCATACTGCCACAAAGCAAGGATGTGGAGAGAATAGGGATAAAGTTACATATAGACTTTTGAAAGATAGAGCTATGTAAATAAGGCATGTTTTAACTTTGAGACTGGTGGTTTTAATTTCTTTAACTAACACACCTTCATTCTTGTTCAATAATAATTCAGCAAACATTTAGTCAGAAGTTAAATTCTAACTTCTCTCTGTAAGACCTCATACTTGGTGCTCTGGATATTTATCTAAAAATCTTGGTCCTCTGTGGATCACTAAATGTGTATTCCATTAATCAACATAAAACTTTTTTTAAATTTCCCTTTTTCCAGAAGAATACATCATTTTTCAGTCTCTTTTCAGCAGAGCTTCACCTCTTTTGCCTCCCCACAAACCCCTTGAACGCTAAAGAAATTGTTTTATTATTTACCAGTTTGCAAATGCAGTAATTTGTCTCTTACACAAAGGAATTTCTACTTCACACAGTTACAAATTGATTACTCCCTTTGAGCTGCTAATTGGGTTCTTGGTATTTTTTCCCTAGCCACTGCTTTCTCTTTCCCTATACACATCTCACTGGGAGAGAAAGTGTATAATCAGGAAAGAACCAGAGTTGTAGTTGTATTTTCTACAATCTTGTCAAAAGATTATTAATTCTAATCACTGTTATTAGTTGAATCTTTTCTGTCCCAAAAAATATTCATGAAGATCTCATTTTAAAAAAAAATAAAGTAAATTAATGACAATGAAAGTGAGGGTAAGAGATTATAATTGGATGCAAATTAGGAGATCTATACCTTGATTGAGAAAAACAAATTACATCTTCATTTTTGTACAATTGATTTCCTTTGTAATCCTATGTATTTTGTTTAATGCATTTTAAAACACTATTCTGAAGAGTCTATAGGCTTCACCAAACTACCATAAGGATCCAATTGACAAAAAAGGTTAAGAACCCCTGATCTAGAAGAAAGCCTTGGATCTGAGGAAAAGATAGGTGACAGTTCCATAGGGAGAGAAGGCATGAATGAATTGTAAAGTTGTGATTGGCCCTAAGAAGAGAATAACCCCACAAGGTCTGTGGATGGCTGAAGGTTAAAGCAAAGTGAATTCCCAGAGGACACAGGATCTTATTAGGATCTAAGAAAACTAGAATTCAAGTGAGAAGGTCCTGGGTTCCAATGGCCTCCAAGACTTAATATCCATGTAAGTGAATAACCCATTTAATCTCTAAAGAGTTCCAGTTACTTCAACTATAAAATCATCAGTCAAGTATTAACTCCTGCTATAGGATACAAATACAAAGAATGAAATGACTACTGTTTGCAAGGAATTTACATCTTAATGGGGGAATTAACAAATACATGTAAATATATAGAGCATAAATACAAAGTTAATTTTAAAAAGGCTATAGAAATGTGAACCACTATTATTATTCACTTTGACATTATTCTCATCAACTGCTCATCTCAATTTCCCCTTGTAAGCTTCTAAGTTCTATCAACAATGCAGGATATAAGTTTTTCCCCCTTCCAAGAATAGAAAAGCATATTTCTTTTGCCAAAAAGGAAACAAATTCATGTTGGCCAATACTTAATGTGTTACAGTAACCACTTAAAGTTATTGTATATATTCAAGAGGAAGAAGCTTACTTGAAACTGCAGGCTTCTCTAATGACTCTCCATCCCATCCTTGTGAAACTTACTCCAACACTGAAGCTACTGATTCATTTTATTGGCTGACATTGAACTCAATTTGGGTATGACAGAATGGCTTAAAAACTATCTTTTTGTCTGCTAGGGAGGAAACTTAAAAGCAAGAATATACTACTAGGTGGGCTTTGTTATTATAGCTTGGACAAATGCAAATACTCTGTGTTTAGCTGGGGGCAGAGGGTAATCATCTTTCCTGTCCCTATTAACAAAGCCTGGGGTACTAGGCCTCTCTACCTGTAAATCCAAATTACTATGATTTTAGGAATACCTTATCTTCCCTATTAGTTCCCAGGCTATCTGCTATTTTAGGTTGGGGGAGGAGTAGAGAACTAAAAAGAGGGGTGAAAAAAAAAACCTAGAAGTGATAGGACAAAGGAGATACTGGAACAGAAAGAAAAGAGGAATGGATACATTGAAGAAATTGGATTGATTTTTTTTATCCTATTCCCCAAACCTCAAATCCTTCATCAACCCAAAACTTCAAGCACTGGCTATGTATGATAATAAAGTAATTTATCCAATGTAGAACATATCGACTTCATAATGTATACTAATTTTTCTATGGCTTTAAAACAAGAGATTTTTTATGGAACCTTGTTTTTTAAATCTTATAATCTCTTGGATAGTTTAACATGTTCATGTTGAATTTTAATTTGTTTTATTATAATGCTGTTTTATTCTCAGAACTTAAAAGTAATATCTGTTTTTTAAAAATGTTGCTCACCATTGCTGCTGCAGATCCCACAAGCTCCAATTTTATCTTTCTGATACAAAAAAAAAAAAGAAAGAAAGAAAAAAAAACACATATAAGCTAAGACTTCCCTGGTGGCAATTTTCATAAATGTTTGCATACAAGACTGTTACTCCCTTAAGGATGTTATTTGTTCAAAAAAAGAAACTTCATTTGCCTTAATTTCCTCAATATAATGGATTATTTCACACTTGCATTGGATTATTATGGGTAGAAAATTATGGGAAAACATTTCTGTTCCCTAACTTCCATTTTTAAAAAAGCATATTTTTTCCTTGAATTTTCCCCGATTTTTCAGAGATAATTATTTGATTACATTCTTCCCTTATTTTTCATGCTAATATTCTTTGTACATAGGATACTGGTCACCTGTGCATCATTTTTTCCTGCAGCAGGGGAAGGGGAGGCAATCAGGATTAAGTGACTTGCCCAGGGACACATAGCTAATAAGTATCCGAGATCAGATTTGAACTAAAGTCCTCCAGACTTCAGGACTAGTGTTTTATCCACTAAGTCACCTACCTTCCCCTCACCTGTGAATTTTAATGTTCCATTTCTATAAAAGTCAATGATATTTCTGGGACTTCTCTGTTTCTGAGGAATCTTGAACATTTGAAAGCTGATGATTTTCACACCTTGTCTCTGTTGGGTTGGAATTTCTAAGGCCCATTTCCCAAAATCATATGCAATCATATTTAAGAAGAGGGGCATATAGTTGAGCAAGTATTTTTTTCCAAACTTGTAATTATGTATAACAGTTCTATTTTTCTTTGTCCGGACCTGTGATATTATTGCTATGAACCCAAGGACTCTGAACCCAAGAGGATTTGGAACAGTGTGCTTGCTTCTTGCTCTGTCTAGCCCTTGTTCCCCTATCTCTTTCTAGGCATCATCTGGAGAAGCAATCCCTGGGGAAAACTGGTGGTATAGCACATCTATGGAAGACAAAGAGAAGAAAGTTCTGACCACAAAAGTCCTCAGCACTATCAATTAGTTCAACATCAGCAATGGATATAATTTTGTGACTGAAAATAATATTAAGAAAGAAGCATTACCATTTGCTTTATTATTGCACCCTAAGGACTATGGGCCTCTTCCATCTGACATAAAACTGAAATCTTCCATATGTGTTGCTTCCTACGGTAGAATGTGAAGTCCTTGAGAACAGGGACTGGTTTATGTTTCTACTTGTATCCCTAGGGTTCAGCAAAATTGCTTTGAACATAGTAATTGATTAAAAATCCTCATTCATTCATGCCAGCATATATTTTTAATTTTTCTACATTGTATAGTTTAAGAGAGTTGCCTGGGATACTTAGAGTTTAAATAATTTGCCCAGCTTAAATGACAGCCATGTTTATGGCTAAGGAAGATTTGTGTCTGGGAGTCAGACAAATTTGGGCTCAATTCCAGGATACTTCTCTTTATTTATTTTTTATAATAGCTTTTTAAAAAATTTTTCCAAATACATGCAAAGATAGTTCTCAATATTACTTTTAAAAATAATAACATTTTTCAAAATACATACAACAATAGTTTCCAACATTCATCCTTGCAAAACTTTGTGTTGCAAATTTTTCTCCCTCTCTCCTTTTTCTCCCCTCCCTAGACAGCAAGTAATCCAATATATGCTAAACATGTGCTATTTTTCTAAACATATTTCCATATTCATTGTGCTGTGCAAGAAAAATCAGATCAAAGGAGAAAAAAATGAGAAAGAAAAGAAACAAAGCAAACAAACAACAGTTATCTCTCTGGATGCAAATGGCTCTTTCCATCATAAATCTTTTGGAATTATCTTGAATCATCTTATTGTTGAAAAGAATCAACTCCATCATAGTTGATCATCACATAATCTTGTTTTTTGTACAATGTTTTCTTGGTTCTACTTACTTCACTTAGCATTAGTTCATATAAATCTTTCCAGGTTTTCTGAAATCAGCCTGTTCATTATTTCTTATAGAACAGTAATATTCAATTACATTTACATATCATAACTTATTCAGTCATTCCCCTACTGATGGGCATCTACTCAATTTCCAATTTCTTGCCAGTACAAAAAGGGTTGCTATGAACATTGCATATGAGGATCCTTTTCCCTTTTTTATGATCTCTTTGAGCTATAGACCCAGTAGGGATACTGTTGGAGGGAAGGGATGCATAGTTTGATAGCCCTTTGGGCATAATTCTAAATTGTTCTCCAGAATGGTTGGATCAGTTCACAACTCCACCAACAATGTATTAGTATAATGGTTTTCCCACACCCCCTCCAACATTTATTATTATTTTTCCTGTCATCTTAGCCAGTCTGAGATGTGTACAGTGGTACTTCAAAGTTTTCTTAATTTGCATTTCTCTAATCAATAGTGATTTAGAACATTTTTTCATGACTAGAAATGGTTTTAATTTCTTCATTTGAAAATTGTCTGTTCATATCCTTTGGCCATTTATCAATTGGGGAATGGCTTATATTCTTATAAATTTGAGTCAATTCTCTATGTGTTTCAGAAACACTGACTATAATTCCCAACCTCCCCCTTCCTCCTCCCCCACCCCCCAGCTTTCTGCTTCCCTTCTCATCTTGGCTGTTGTGACTTTATTTGTTTAAACACACACACACACAACACACACACACACATACATACCCCTTTTTAATTTAATGTAATTAAAATTATCCATTTTGCATTTCATAATGTTCTCTAGTTCTTCTTTGGCCATAAATTCCTCTCTTCTCCACAGATTTGAGAGGTTGACTACTTCTTATTTTCCTAATTTGCTCATAGAATCACCCTTTATGTCTAAATCATGAACACATTTCAACCTTCTCTTCAGTATAGAATGTTAGATGTTATTCAGTCCTTAGTTTCTGCCATACTGTTTTCTAGTTTTCCCAGCAATTTTTGTCAAACAGTGACTTCTTATCCCAAAAGCTAGAGTTCTAAAATTTATCAAATACTAAATTACTATAGTCATTGATTATTGTGTCTTGTAAACCTAATGTATTCCACTGAGGCATTAATCTGTTTGTTAGCCAGTACCAAATGGATTTAATGATTGTTGCTTTTTAATATAGTTTTAGGTCTGGTACAACTACGTCAACTTCCTTTGCATTTTTTAACTGATTTCCTTGAAATTCTTTACCTTCTGTTCTTCCAAATGAATTTTGTTATTATTTTTTCTAGTTCTATAATTAATTTCTTGGCAGTTTGATTGAATGGTATAAAGGTCAGGCGAGTAGCTCCCTGGAGGCCTCAGGAACAGCCAAAGTCAGGATAACTAAAAGTCCTTGGTCTTTAGAGGGAGAAGTGAAGGAGACAGACAAACTGCCACAAGCTTGCCACCAACTTTTCTCCTCCTGGTCCTGCCACAAAGTGAAGTTCTCTGGCCTCTCTCACCCTACCCCCTAATCCTTACCTACAATTCTCTTACCCCAAACATTGAACCAGCATTAACTGTGAGAAGAGCAATTCCAAACATGTTAATAGTCATTGTCAAATAGGTTATTAGCCTTAAGTGCTTAGTTGTCTAATTCAAGTGCACATATTTAAAGTTTCAGACCTTTAGAGGATGGCACTGAGTAAGTAGATCAACTTAGGTAGAATTGTCATTTTTATTACAT
Source organism: Antechinus stuartii (assembly GCA_016696395.1). Classification (NCBI taxonomy): domain Eukaryota; kingdom Metazoa; phylum Chordata; class Mammalia; order Dasyuromorphia; family Dasyuridae; genus Antechinus; species Antechinus stuartii. Next base: position 569,571 of record MU174338.1, on the reverse strand, counting down.
TAGATTGGCCTCTCCATGAGCATTTGATAATCTTTCAATTGTTTAGATGAAAATTTATTTGTGTGAAAAGTGTTTTGTAATTGTGTTAATATAGTTCCTGGCTTTGCCTTAACAGGTAGACTTGCAAGTATTTTATATTATCTATAGTTATTTTAAGTGGAATTTCTCTTTCTATCTCTTCCTGATGAACTTTGTTGGCAACTTGTTGGTAATTCAGAAATGGCAGTGATTTGGGTGGGCTTATTTTATATTCTGCAACTTTGCTAAAGTTGTTAATTGTAGTTGTTGGAATCCTAGTGTTAACTTGAAACAAGGTGATAACTCAAAGGAGATGTTAGAATCCTAGTGTTAACTCATTGTAATTGATACAATGCTTGTATTCACACCTTTACTCATTGGAGTTCACAAGTATGGGAGTTTCACAAAGTAAACTTTGTAACTGTGAATTCACACCTCCCTTAGGTGTGCCTCCAGAAGGAGGAGTCAACCTTTAGGAAATCATATATAAAGAGGCCCAATTAGAGAGAGATTCATTCCATTTTCCACTTGGCTGGCTGGTGGCAGAAGAGAGTTCAGCTGAATGTGAGGCTGAAGAAAGCAGAGGCAGAAGCAAAGGACAAAGCTGCAAGAGCTCTTGGAACTAAGCAGAGAGATAGGCCTCTAAGAAAACTAACCAGGTTGTATTGGAGACGATAAAGATCTGAACTTTTATCACCTGGCTGTGTTTTGAGGTGATTATTACTTTCAACTGCAACTAAGGCTGCCTCCAGAAAACCTCCCCAAGGAACCCGCTTTCTCACCCAGAAAGAACCATTCTTATATTATATCTATATTAAAGAAAAAGGATACCACATGTAGTAGTTTTTTTTTAGTTGATTCTCTAGGATTTTCTAAGTATACCATTATATCATCTGCAAAGAGTGATATTTTGTTTCCTTATTGCTTTCTCTAACTCCTTCAATTTCTTTTTCTTTTCTATCTTCTAAAGCTAACATTTCTTGTACAATATTTAATGGTTTTGGTGATAATGGCAATCTTGTTTCAAAACCCTGATCTCATTGGGAATGTTTCTATTTTATCCCCATTACATATAATGCTTGCTGATGGTTTTAGATAAATATTATCATTTTTTGGGAAAACTCCATTTATTCCTGGGCTTTCTAATGTTTTTAATAAGAATGGGTGTTATATTTTGTCAAATGCTTTTCTGCATCTCTTGATATAAGCAAATGATTTGTCAGTTTGGTTATTGATATGTTCAATTATGTCGATAGTTTTCCTGATATTAAACCAGCATTGCATTCCTGATTATAATTCCTACTTGGAATTTCCAATTTCCATTTCACTTAGATGATCAGATTTATTGGCATACAATTAGGCAAAATTTCTCCTAATTATTAATTTAATTTCCTCTTCATTGGCTGTGAATTTATTCTTTTCATTTTTGATACTGGTAATTTGATTTTCCTCTTTCCTTTTTCTAATCAAATTAACCAAAGGTTTATCTATTTTTTTTCATAAAACCAACTCTTAGTTTTGTTTATTAGTTCAATAGTTTTCTTTCAATTTTATTGATCTTTTATTTTCAGAATGTCTAATTGGATGTTTAATTGGGGGTTTTAAAATTTGTTCTTTTTCTAGCTTTTTTAGTTGCATGCCCAGTTCATTGATTTCCTCTTTCTCTATTTTACTGATATAAACATCTAGAAATATGAAATTTCCCCTAAGAACTTCTTTGGCTGTATCTCATAAGTTTTGGTATGTTGTCCAATTATTGTCATTCTCTTGTATGAAATGATTAATTGTTTCTATGATTTATTGTTTGACCCACTCATTCCTTAGGATTAGATTATTTAATTTCCAATTAAGTTTTGGTCTATTTTTGACCCTTTGTCACATACAATTTTTATTGAACCATGATCTGAAAAAGATGCATTTATTATTTCTGTCTTTCTACATTTGATTGTGAGGTTTTTGAACCTTAAACCATGGTCAATTTTTGTATAGGTGCTGAGAAAAGGGTGTATTCTTTTCTATTCTCATTTAATTTCCCCCAAAGGTCTATCATATCTAACTTTTAAAAATTCTGTTTATCTCCTTAACTTCTTACTTGTTTATTTTGTGATTTTATAGAGAGAGTTTGAAATCTCCTAATGTATAACTTTGCTATTTTTTCTTGCAACTCACTTAACTTCTCTAATAATCTGGATGCTATATCACTTGGTGCATATATGTTTAGTGTTGGTATTACTTTATTATCTATGGTACCCTTTAGCAAGATGTAATTTCCTTCCTTCTCTCTTTTAATTTGATCTATTTTTGCTTTTGCTTGATCTGAGATCAGTATTGCTAATCCTGCTTAGTTTTATTTCAGTTGAAACATAATAAATTCTGCTCCAGCCTTTTATCTTTATTTACTCTGTGTGTATCTGCTTCAAATGTTTTGTAACATTTGACATATTATATGTAAACAACATATAGAATTCTGGCTTTTAATCCATTCTGCTATCTGCTTCCATTTTAAGGGAGTTCACAGTTAAGATTATTAAAGCATTAATAATCATCCTGTTTCTCTGTCCTTTCACCCTTTCTCTCTTCATCAATGTTTTGCTTCTGAACACCACTTCCCTCAATCTATGCTCCCTTTTTTCAGCCCCACCCTCTTATCCCTTTTTCCTTTCTACTTCTGCTCTCCTTTCTATTAACCTCTCCCTTTATTTTCCTCTTTCCCTTCCTACTTCCTTAATAGGTGAGACAAATTTCTTTTCCAAACTAAGTATGTATATTATTCTCTCTTTCAGCCAAATCCAATGAGATTAAGGTTCAAATAAAGGTCATCCCTCTTCCTTCTTTTCCTCAACTGTAATAGGTCTTTTGCGCATCTTCATGCAGCACAATTTATCTCATTTTACCTCCCTTTTTCTCTTTTTCAAGTACAATCCCCTTTCCATCCCTAATTTTTATTTTTAGAACATCACATTTAAGTCAACTTATATTTGCACTACTCTTTTCTAACTGCCCTGAAAAAGATACAGTTTTCAAGAGTTACATATACCATTTTCCTATATAGGTATATAAACATTTGCAGTACTCTGAAACCTCCTAATCTTTTTCAGATAAATAACTCTCTAATAATATTTCCTCTATCATACTTGTAAAAATGATTTTTAAAAACCTAAACCTAAAACTTTGTCTTTATACCCTTTAAATTTATTTTCTAATAGATTTGGCATTCTAGATTTCAAGACTTTTTTTGAATCCTGTATCACTATTACCTTTATGTCATCTGAAAATTGGAAAAGGAGAACTTTCATGTCATTGCTTAAAATATTAAATAGCACTAAGCCAAACAGAATTTCTGGGGCACTCTAATAGATATTTCCAACTTTTTAGTGAATATTATTAATTACTTTTTCATCAAATTATACTACTATCTGCCTCATGTTGCTCCTTTTTTTCTCATAAGAATATTTTGAGATAGCTTAGTAAGAACTTTTATAAAATCTAGGAAAACTATATAGTATTCCCCTTAATTACCTTGTCAAAAAAAGAATTAATGTTAGAATAGAATTATTTCTGGGAGCTTAAAAAGAAGAAACATCTGGGACAGGGGTGATTCTAAAGGGAATCCTGGGATAGGATGTCAAGGTGCACTATTGTTCCAGAAAGACTATCAACAAAATCCTTTTCCCCAAATAGAGTCCCCCATAGTAACAATAAAACAACTGGTTTAGCAGAGTTTATATGAGTAGACAAATAGAAACTTTGAAAATGTGACAACAATTTCAGAAATAACATTTTATCTAAATGTTGAATTCTTTTTTTATTTTTTAATAGCTTTTTATTTACAAGTTATATGTATGGGTAATTTTACAGCATTGACAATTGCCAAACCTTTTGTTCCAATTTTTCCCCTCCTTCCCCCCACCCTCTCCTCTAGATGGCAAGATGACCAGTAGATGTTAAATATATTAAAGTATAAATTAGATACACAATAAGTATACATGGCCAAACCATTATTTTGCTGTATAAAAAGAATCGGACTCTGAAATATTGTACAATTAGCCTATGAAGGAAATCCAAAATGCAGGCAGGTAAAAATATAGAGATTGGGAATTCAATGTAATGGTTCTTAGTCTTAGTCATCTCCCAGAGTTGTTTTGCTGGGCGTAGCTGGTTCAGTTCATTACTGCTTCAATGGAACTGATTTGATTCATCTCATTGCTGAAGATGGCCAGGTCCATCAGAATTGATCATCATATAGTATTGTTGTTGAAGTATATAATGATTTCCTGGCTCTGCTCATTTCACTTAGTATCAGTTCATGTAAGTCTCTCCAGGCCTTTCTGAAATCATCCTGTTGGTCATTTCTTACCAAACAATAATATTCCATAATATTCATATACCACAATTTATTCAGTCATTCTCCAACTGATGGGCATCTACTCAGTTTCCAGTTTCTGGTCACTACAAAGAGGGCTGCCACAAACATTTGTGCACATACAGATCCCTTTCCTTTCTTTATGATCTCTTTGGGATATAAGCCCAGTAGTAACTCTGCTGGATCAAAGGGAATGCACAGTTTGATAACTTTTTGAGCATAGTTCCAAATTGCTCTCCAAAATGGCTGGATGTATTCACAATTCCACCAATAATGTATAAGTGTCCCTGTTTTCCCACATCTCCTCCAACATTCTGCATTATCTTTCTCTATCATTCTAGCTAGTCTGACAGGTGTGTAGTGGTATCTCAGAGTTGTCTTAATTTTCATTTCTCTGATTAATAATGACTTGGAACAGCTTTTCATATGGCTAGAAATAGTTTCAATTTCTTCGTCTGAGAATTGTCTGTTCATATCCTTTGACCATTTATCAGTTGGAGAATGGCTTGATTTCTTATAAATTAAAGTCAATTGTCTCTATATTTTGGAAATGAGGCCTTTATTAGAATCTTTGACTGTAAAAATATTTTCCCAGTTTATTGCATCCCTTCTAATCTTGTCTGCATTAGTTTTGTTTGTACAAAAACTTTTCAGTTTGATATAATCAAAATTTTCTATTTTGTGATCAGTAATGATCTCTAGTTCTTCTTTGGTCATAAATTCATTCCTCTTCCACAGGTCTGAGAGGTAAACTATCCTGTGTTCCTCTAATTTATTTATAATCTCATTCTTTTATGTTTAGGTCATGAACCCATTTTGACCTTATCTTGGTGTACATTGTTAAGTGTGGGTCGATGCCTAGTTTCTGCCATACTAGTTTCCAATTTTCCCAGCATTTTTGTCAAACAGTAAGTTCTTATCCCAAAAGCTGGGGTCTTTGGGTTTGTCAAAAACTAGATTGCTATAGTTATTGACTGTTTTGTCCTTTGAACCTAACCTATTTCACTGATCAACTAATCTGTTCCTTGGCCAATACCAAATGGTTTTGGTAACTGCTGTTCTATAATATAATTTTAGATCTGGTACAGCTAAGCCACCTTCATTTGATTTTTTTTTTTTTTCATTAATTCCCTTGAAATTCTTGACCTTTCGTTTTTCCATATGAACTTTGTTGTTATTTTTTCTAGGTCATTAAAATAGTTTTTTGGGAATCTGATTGGTATAGTGCTAAACAAATAGATTAGTTTAGGTAGTATTGTCATCTTTATTATATTTGCTCACTCTATCCAAGAGCATTTAATATTTTTCCAATTGGTTAGATCAGACTTACTTTGTGTGAAAAGTGTTTTGTAGTTTTGCTCATAAAGTTTCTGAGTTTCCCTTGGCAGATAGATTCCTAAGTATTTTATACTATCAGTAGTTACTTTAAATGGAATTTCTCTTTGTAACTCTGATTGTTGGATTTTGTTAGTGATGTATAAGAAAGCTGATGATTTATGTGGGTTTATTTTGTATCCTGCAACTTTGGTAAAGTTGTAGATTATTTCTAATAACTTTTCAGTAGAATCTCTGGGGTTCTCTAAGTATACCATCATCATCAACAAAGAGTGATAATTTGGCTTCTTTATTGCCTACTCTAATTCCTTTAATCTCTTTCTCAACTCTTATTGCCAAAGCTAGCATTTCTAATACAATATTGAATAGTAACGGTGATAATGAGCAACCTTGTTTCCCTCCTGATCTTACTGGGAATGGTTGCAGTTTTTCCTATTACATATGATGCTTACTGATGGTTTTAAATAGATGTTGCTGTTTGTTTTAAGGAAAAGTCCATTTATTCCTATACTCTCAAGTGTTTTTAATAGGAATGGATGTTGGATTTTATCAAATGCTTTTTCTGCATCTATTGAGGTGATCATATGGTTTTTGTTAATTTGGTTATTAATATGGCCAATTATACTGATAGTTTTCCTAATATTGAACCAGCCCTGCATTCCTGGTATAAATCCTACTTGATCATAGTGTATTATCCTGGGAATGATTTTCTGTAGTCTTTTTGCTAATATCTTATTTAAGATTTTAGCATCAATATTCATTAGAGAGATTGGTCTATAATTTTCTTTCTCTCTTTTCAATCTACCTGGTTTAGATATCAGTACCATGTCTGTGTCATAAAAGGAATTTGGTAGGACTCCTTCATTCCCTATTTTATCAAATAATTTATATAGCATTGGGGCCAATTGTTCTTTAAATATTTGGTAGAATTCACATGTAAATCCATCTGGATTCTATTTCTTTTTCTGAAATGGGACTATTCAAGCAATTTACTTCCTCCTCTGTTAATCTGGGAAGCCTATATTTTTGGAAGTAGTCATCCATTTCACTTAGGTTATCAAATTTATTGGCATAAAGTTGGGCAAAGTAACCCCTTATTATTTCTCTAATTTCCTCTTCATTGGTGGAAAGTTCTCCTTTTGAATTTTTAAGACTACCAATTTGAATTTCCTCCCTCCTTTTTCTAATCAGATTTACCAAAGGCTTATCTATTTTATTGGTTTTTTCATAGAACCAACTCTTAGTTTTATTGATTAGTTCAATAGTTTTTTTTTTTTACTTTCAATATTATTAATTTCTCCTTTTAATTTTAGAATTTCAAATTTAGTATTTGATTGGGGGGGGGTTTAATTTGGTCTTTTTCTAGCTTTTTTAGTTGCAAGCCCAAATCATTGATTTTCTCTTTCTCTATTTTATTCAAATAAGCTTCTAAGGATATAAAATTTCCTCTCATTACTGCTTTGGCTGTATCCCACAAATTTTGATGTGATGTCTCATCATTGTCATTATTTTGAGTGAAATTATTAATTTTGTCTATAATTTGCTCTTTCACCCAATCATTCTTTAAGATGAGCTTGTTTAATTTCCAGTTACTTTTTGGTCTATTTATCCCTAACTTTTTGTTGAATGTAGTTTTTATTGCATCGTGATCTGAAAAGAAAGCATTTACTATTTCTGCCTTCTTGCATTTAATTTTAAGATCTTTATGTCCTAATATATGGTAACTTTTTGAATAGGTTCCATGAACTTCTGAGAAGAAAGTATATTCCTTTCTGTCTCCATTCAGTTTTCTCCAAAGATCTATCATACCTAATTTTTCTAACATTATATTTACCTCTTTAATTTCTTTCTTAGTTGTTTTGTGGTTCAATTTGTCCAATTCTGAGAGTGCAAGGTTGAGATTTCCCACTATTATAGTTTTACTGTCTATTTCTTCTTGCAACTCTCAACTTCTCCTTTAGGAAGTTAGATGCTATACCACTTGGTGCATATATGTTTAGTATTGATATTGCTTCGTTGTCTATGCTACCCTTTAGGAAGATATAGTTTCCTTTCTTCTCTCTTTTGATTAGATCAATTTTTGCATTTGCTTGATCTGAGATAAGGATGGCTACCCCTGCTTTTTTGACTTCACCTGAAGCATAATAGATTCTGTTCCAGCCTTTTACCTTTACTCTGTATTTATCGCCCTGCTTTAAATGTGTTTCCTGTAAACAACATATTGTAGGGTTCTGACTTTTGATCCAGTCTGCTATCTGCCTCTGCTTTATGGGAGAGTTCATCCCATTCACATTTACAGTTAAAATGACTAATTCTGTATTTCCTGCCATCTTGTTATCCCCAGATTATGTTTTTCTTTTACTTGCCCCCCCAACCCTCTTTCCCAGTTTTAAACTTATGTGCCCCACTTGTATCACGATGCTCACCTTCTTCAGGATCTCTCCCTTCCCTGCTTTGAATCTCTTCCCCTTTCTTGTACCCTTCCCTTATTACTCTTTTTCTTTTCCCTTTTTCTCTCCCCCTTTTTAATGAGGTGAGAGAGGATTTTCTGTAAAACAAGTATGTTAATTATTTTCTCTTTGAGCCAACTCTGATGAGAATAAGATTCACACAATGTTCCTCCCCCTCTCTGAGTTCCCTCAGATATGATAAGTTTTCTTTGCCTCTTCGTGGGACGTAGTTTCCCTCTTTTTATCCCGCCTTTCCCTCTTTTCTGACATTATCCCTTTTTCAATTTCTACTTCCCTTTTTTTATGTTATATCAGTAAAATCAAATTATACATGTAGTCTTTTTGTATATCTCAAGAGTTCCTTTTACCTTTTCTGCATCTCTTGAGTCCTATGGTTGGAGATCAAATTTTTTGTTTAATTCTGGTTTTTTCCTTAGAAACAAATGGAATGTATTTGTTTCATTAAATATCCATCTTCTTCCCTGGAAGAAAATGCTCAGTTTAGCTGGGTAGTTTATTCTTGGCTGCATGCCAAGTTCTTTTGCCTTTCAGAATATCAGATTCCAGGCCCTTCTATCCTTTAAAATGGAGGCAGCCAGATCTTGGGTGATCCTTATTGTGGCATGTCGGTATTTAAATTGTTTTTTTCTTGCTGCTTGTAATATATTTTCCTTAATCTGATAGTTCTGAAATTTGGCCACAATATTCCTTGGAATTTTTATTTTTCTTTTTCAGAAGGTGTTCGATGAATTCTTTCAATACCTATTTTACCTTCTGATTCTATTACCTCTGGACAATTCTCTTTGGTGATTTCTTGGAAAATACTATCTAAGCTCTTTTTTTCATCATAATTTTTGGAAAGTCCGATAATCCTCAGATTATCCCTCCTAGATCTATTTTCCAGGTCTGTCATTTTTCCAAGTAGATATTTCATAGTTTTTTCCAATTTATCTTTTTTTTTTTTGTTTTGCTTGACTGATTCTTGCTGTCTCAATGAATCATTAGTTTCTATTTGTTCAATTCTGATTTTTAATGAATTTTTTTATTAGCTCTTTTTTTTTTTTTTTTTACTTCTTTCTGTATATGTCCAATTGAGTTTTTAAATGAATTGTTTTGCTCTATGGAATTTTTTCCATTTCACTAATTTTTTTTTTAGTGAATGATTTTCTTTTTTCTTGCGAGTTCTTTGTCTTTTCCAATTCACAAATCTTACTTTCCAGAGATTTTTTTACTTTTTCCAATTCACAAATTCTGTTTCCCTGCACTTCCTGGAAATTTTTTACCTTTTCCAATTCATATTTCAAAGCTTCTCTATCCTTTCCCATTTTTCTTCTAACTCTCTTTTGAGACTTTTAATGGTCTCTTCTATGAGAGCATTATATAAAAGGGACAGGTAACATTCCCCTTTGGGGTATTGTCTGGTGACTGTTTGCTATTAGTCTCTTTGTGGCTGCAGACCTGCTCTTTTTCTTATTAGACGTGCTTTTAATTTTTTTACTCATTTTTTAAAGCCTTTAGGGTATGCCTTCAGGACAAGGGGGTCATCAGCTTCCTCTGCAGAACAGGGAGAGATGTAACCGGGCTTCAGGCTCTGAGGTATGGAAGTGCTCTGAGTGAAAGTTTCCCCTTCCCCCAACTGGAGGTGATTTAGCACAGCAAAGCTGCAGAAGTGCCCAGTGGAGCTAGGTGGTTTAGCGACTGCCCTAAGGCTAGAGACTAAGCGGTGAAAGTGTCACTGCCCCAAGCCAGAGCCCCTAGTGGGGCTGTGGTTG
>MU174338.1:496358-559233 GCA_016696395.1 Antechinus stuartii | reverse complement strand
CATATCACAGGGAGATAGAATATTTGTACTAATTGTTCTTATTATATCACCTTAGTAAAAATCCTCTTCTAAAAGATTCTTAAGTCTGGCTAATTGATATCAATTGATAATCATAGGAAGGAAGCACATTGGCAAGGCTTTGTAATCTATAGGAGTAGAAAATCATGTTGTTCGGAGTCCTTCAAAGACAAAAAATTGTTATCTGCCTTCTGAGAATTTGCCTTCCCACTTTAAGCTAGAGTTAGCATATGGACTCCTAATCTTGAGCTAAGTTTCCTGAAAGAAGTTTAGCACAATATGAAAGTGATAGACTGTCAATGGCTTCTAGAAATTTCTATAGCTTCAATTCTCTGGCATTTTCCATCTAAGGATTTATTTTGCTGCTTTAATTCCCTGGTTGTTCCTATTTGTTTTTTCTATTCTAAACACATAGTGAATTCTGTTAGTGGAATCAGGATAGTGGAGTTAGGATGAGTGCCTGGGACAGATTTCTTTTTCCCCCACAATTCAATTTATTATATCAAAACCTTACCTCTCAAAATCCTCTACTATCATTCGCTTCCACTTTGCAGATAATACTAGCAACTATGAGTGTGCAAAGTGTGAGATCTTAGAATCATAATATCAAGAATCATAGATACCATCTAGCATAATCCCCTCATTTTACAGATAAGAATACTTAAGTGCAGAGAAGTGATTTGTCAAAAATCTCACAAAGGGAGTGAGACAAATTTAGCCTTCTTTCCATTCTATCCCCTTAGAGTGGGAAGAAAGATCAGAGATTATGAAGTCCAAACCTTTCATAACATAGACTAGGAAAATAAATTCTAGAGAGATAACTTACCCATAGCCTCATCAGATTTAGTGAGAGACCCTGGATTCAAACCCATTTCTCCTTATTACATTTAAGTTGTATAAAATTACCAAATCTTGGTTATTCCAATTTGGCAATTACCAAATATATATATTTCCCCTTTAGCTAATTACTTCATGCATCATGAAGTGCATTCTTCATTTACAGGCTATCACTTACTCCAGTCATTACACAGGTCTTCCCATGTTCATATTCTTGATATTTGTCAGTTCTTACATCACAGTAATATTCCTTTATATATCATAATTTGTTTAGTTATTCCCCAACTGATGGGCAACTTAGATACCAAAGTTTAATAGGGATGTAGCTAAAGTACAGGGGAGGGAGTCCAGAATGATAGAGACCATGACAATGAGGGATAGTTAAAGGATCTGCAAATGACTTAGGCCAAGAGTGACAGTTGTCTTCAAACATTTGAAATTTGGGGAGAAGTTGGATGGTACAGTAGATTGAACACCAAACCAGAAGTTAGAAGAACCTGAGTTCAAATCTGACTTCAGACACCTATACTACTTATTAGCTATATGATCCTAGACAAATCATTTAACCCCAATTGCCTTGCAAAAGATATGTAGATATAGATAGATAGATAGATACATTTCATATATTACATATGCCATATGCATTATATATTGCATTATTTTATTTTATGCTATATCATATTACATTATATTATATATTTGTGACATTGTATGTATGTACATATACAATGACTGCAATGATATAAATGGTGAGAATAATAAAACTAAACTATACACTGTATAAATTATAATGATTAAACTTGAATCTGGAAAAGATCTGAGAAAATGTAATTTCCACTCTTTACTATAGAGTTGGAGGACTATGGATGTAGATTTCTAATAAGTATATTTATATACTACTGAAAATAATTGGTGTGCATAAGCAAATTAAAGAAGGAACTGTCTTTTTGATCTATGGATACAGGAAGAGTTCATGTTCAAACAATGACTGAAAAAGATCATGAAAAGTCAAATAGATGATTTTGATTATGTGAAAATTTTAAAGTTTTTGAACAAATAAAATTAATACTGTTAAAATTAAGGAATCAGGGGAAAGTCTTTGTAAAGTTCTCTGGTTAAAATTTCATATCCAAGACATATAAGGAACTGATTCAAATTTATAAGAATAAGAGCTATTCCCTAATACATCAGGAAATCAAAGGTTATCAACAGGCAGTTTATCAAGGAAGTTATCAACAACAATATGAAAGAATGCTTCAAAGAATTAATGAATTAATTCAAATTAAAACATCTCTGGAGTTCTACCTCACACTATTTGGATTGGCAATGATGACAAAAGGAAAAATAAGAAATGTTGCAATGGTCTTAGAGAAAATAGACACAACTCATATTCTGTTAATGAAACTATGAATTAATACAGCCATTGTAAAAAGTCATTTAGAATTATACCCCCAATGTCACTAAACAGTGTATATACTTTGGCTCATTGAAACCATTTCTCATAATGTGAGAAATGTGAGAGAGAAAAAGAGTCACATGTTAAAAATATTTTTGTAGTAGCTAAAACAAAACCAAACCATAGAAACTAAGGGAATGCTAATCTGTTAGAAATAGCTAAAAATGATAGTATATTAATATAATCTATCATTGCACCATAAGAAACAATGAAATGTACAATTTCAGAGCAAGCTATACAAAGTTTAGCAGAGTAAAATGAGAAGTACAACAACTTATACAATCAAAATATTATTTATTTCTATAAAATTTTAGATCTTTGATCCTTTTTTTGTAAGACTAGATTTCTGATCAATGCAGTGACAAACCATAATTTCAAAGGGCCAATGGTGAAACACATCAAAGAGAGATGATGGGCTTAAAATGTAAAAAGGGAATCTCATTTGAGATTCATTGTTGGACAAAGCCAATGTAGAAATTTTTTTGCTTTATACTCAAAACTATATGTTTGAAGGGCTTTAGTTTTCTTTTATTTTTTCCCTTTAATTGTTTGATATCAGGGAGGAATGGGAAGAAAATTAAGTGTTTAAACATGATTCATGTTTTGTAGTTTGCAAATTTTTTTTCTCTTGATTTCAAAGGAAGGCTGAGTGAGTGGAGAAGGGAGATATAAATTTAGAAATGAGTCTAATAAAAAGAAAAAAGGCAGAATGAAAAAAGAAAGAAAAAAATTTGTGACCTAGGAACAAATACAATAGCTCACATATGGTCTGAACCATAGTGAGTATAGGGGAATCCTTTTTTTTTTGGACACTACACTCTTTTTAATGCATCCTAAGTTCTAAATAAGCTTTGGTGTTAGCCACATCATATAATGCTGATTTATAGTGAGTTTGTAGTCAACTAAAATCTTTAAGGTGTTTTTTTGTTTTTGTTTTTTGCTATGAATTGCTGGCTAACCACATTTCTTTAATCCTACACTTGTGCTGTTGATTTTTCAAAATGGGATTTAATAAACTTTACAACAAAATATAAAAATAAACATGCATACATATATTGATTTTTTTAAACTTTTAAAGCTTTTTATTTTCAAAACACATACATAGATAATTTGACAACATTGACTTTTGCATAGCAAAAATTTCAGATTTTCTCCTTCTTCTCCCCACTCCCTCCTCTAGATGACAAGCAATCCAATACATATATTGATTTTTTAAAATCTGAATGCAAGACTTTATTCCAATTAAATTTTATCTTCTCTCTTTTTTTTTTTTTTTGGGCTCATCATTTGGGATACTAATGCTCTTTTGCAACAAGTCAGCTATCCATCACAACTCTTTGTATTTCCCAGATCATATAAATGTGCTTTCCTTATTCTTCTTCATTTTATTAATTAAAATGTTGAATAGGACAAGGTCAAGGTCTTTAGCAGCCAAGTGAATCAGGATTCAACTGAACCTTATTCAGGTCCTGATAAACCACTAGAGGCCTTCCTCCAAGTCAACACTGATTCATTAATATTTTTTAATGTAGTTGTTAAATAAACTAGAAAGTTTCTGAGCAGTAAACATTTTTCTATCTTGTCCAGAGGAAATCATGAGAGAATGAAAGACATATATAGTATACTATAGTAGCCTTATGGATAAAGGAAATAAGAATTTCCTTAAATTATTCCTTCCACATTGCAACTTTCCCCATTGGGTTTTCAATATCTTGTGGTTCAGCCATAACCATAAGAAACTAAATAGAAATTTGGGATGAGTTTGAGGAAGACATAAATGACATGCAAGGACCAGCAGGCAACACAGAAAAAGGATAGAAACTCAGATAGTATTGTATAATTTCAACATATTTTATAATTTAATACTATAATAATTCAGATTTCTTCTCTGGTACAAAGTAAGGGTCAAAAAATTAGAGGCGGATTTTCCAAATCATGAGAGCCCCAAGCCCTTAATCTCTCTCCCCATGTGGAAGGGATAACTGAAGTCAATAGTTTATCCTTAGTGAATTCAGATTGGTTACTAGTTAGTGGTCACAGTGGTCTTTTCTAAGTGTTCACATATCACCTCTTTAATAATCATTCTAGAGTTTTGGAAGGGACAGACATCATATGTTATGTTTAAAATTCCTCTCAGTTGCTGTGTATGTTATTTCTGCTTGACTATAAGATTCTTCAGGACAAGTGCCCACACCTAGTTTATACTCTGTATTCTCTATAGTACTAGTTACATAGCACAATATATTTTCTTAACTATCAGCTATTGTAATAGTCATAAAATTGACTCTTTATATTAGATTATAAAGGTATGTGGTTCCTTGCTGAGTACAACTCTCTGACTTAGATGGTGAATTAATTCAATAAGCATTTATTGAGAATATACCAAATCAAATAGGATGTCATAGGGGAAAAAAAGAAATAGTCTGGATTCCATAACCATAGGTTAGTAGAAAGAAGCCTGAACTGGAGTCAAAAAATTTAAGTTCTACTCTCTGATCAGTCACTTAAACATGCTATTTTTTTCTGAGACTCAGTTTCCTCATCTGTAATTGGGAATAATAATAAATAGCCCACCATTTTCACAGGATTATTGTGAAAACCAGATGAAATAATGGAAATGAAAACTCCAAATTTTTATATAGCTATAAGATTATTATTGGTTGTATAATATGTAGATATAAAGCTGATCTTGAAATCTGAGTTCAAATTCTTCCTTTGAAATATATTGCTATGTAAACATAAGCATCACATTGAAGTGCTCTGGTCCAGAGTTCTTCAAGCTTTACCTCTTTATACTCTGAAAAAGTATTAAGAACCCCAAAGAATTTTTATTTATCTGGGTTATAGCTATCAATAATTTTCATATTAGAAATTAAAATTGATGAAATTTTAAAATATTTATCTTTTCATTTTAAATAGAAATAACAAAATCATTATATGTTAACATAAATAATATATTTTTATGAAAAAAATTATATTTCCCCAAACAAAAACGTTTGAAAAGAGTGATATTGTTTTACATATTTTTGCAAATTTCTTTAATTTCTAGCTTAATAGAAGACAGTTTGATTCTTCTGTTTGCTTCAGCATTCAATTTATTGCAATATGTTGTTTTGGTTGAAGTAAATGAAGAAATCTGGTCCTGTACAAATATGTATTGGGAAATGGGAAGAATATTTTAATAGAATATATAGTGGGGAAATGGGAAGGGTATTTTAATAGGAAAATAGCACATTCATATTATTATGAAACTAATTTTGCCTTCAAATAGTTTTGGACCTCCTGAAAAGGTTTTGAGGACTCTTGGAGATCAACTGACCATGCTTTTAGAACCTTTGTTCTAGTCAATCATTTAAAACTAAAAACTATTGAGAAGGTTATAACTTACGTGGGCAGGTTTATTTTATCTGGGAGTCCTCTTTTCTAATGACCTCACAATTCCCATTTCTATCATTATCATTGTCATAGTATTGTATAACACTTTACAATTAACAAATCTCTCTCACCAATTTTTTTTATTTCATCCTTTTAAGAACCCTGTGGGAGGTAAACTGAGGAGGAATTTAAAACTCTGATGAGTAGAGTGGCTTATCTAAGATCACAGGGATGGTAAGTGGCCTAAATGGGACTCTGATTCAGGTCTTCTGATTTTTAATCTAGGCCCATTCTTTCTTTTTGCCATCCTGATCTTCTAACTACGTTGCTTATTATATCCTATCTAGAAGATGCAGCATTTTATTATCTACTAATAATCATTCTATTCTAAAAAAAATTGAAAGAAAATAACTGGATGTATTTTGAAAATTAAAAAATATTTCCTATTTGAGTGTTAACTAATTAGGATTCATCCAAGCAGACATTTTTTGGATAAGTTAAATTTCAAGAAATTTTGCAGTTTCAGTCTAAGGACTTCATGCAAGAGAGAGTGCTCTTAATACTCCCCCAGGATGCATCACATGGGAAATACTTGCTGTGACTAAATGCAGCTGCAGAGAGGAAAGGGAGCAGTAGGATTTCCACATAACCTATAAACTAAACTCTCTCTCTAAGAACTCTTTTCTTCTTGCAGAATAAGGTACCTCCTTAATGTCCAGTTAGAATTAGGAAGCAAGATTCTCAGTTACTACTGTGAATAACTTTGCCAAGTAAGTCTTACTGAGAACCTCTATGACTCAGTTTCAGCATTTGCAAAATATCGGAGCTAGCTGAATTAGATTATCTCTAAAGCCCCTTTCAATTTTTACATCTGAGAAAACTGAGTCCACTGATGTTACAGAGAGAGTTTGACTTAGGCTGGCCTAGAATTTGGGTTCAGGATTATAATGAAATGATTCACGATTATAATAAAATTATATACTTATAGACCACCTAACATTTAACAAAAGAAGAGTTATTTAACCACAATATGAAAAGGATATTTATTCAGCAGGGAATAGTACTGATTTGGGAGGAAGACAGTACTTCTGCCTGCATATTTGCCACAGTGGTGCACGCAGTTAGTAGGATTTGTACAGCCTGAGGAACTCCTAACCAAGGGACTTTTAAACTTAAAGAACCAGAATGTACATCAATGCTTAGAGCTTAACTTCTCTGAACCAATTAAAGATTACAGGGATGTAAGTGGACTAGATGGGACTCTGATTCAGGTCTTCTGATTTCTAGTTGAGGTGTTGAGTTGTGAGGAGAGCCTATTTCTTTTTAGGGGAAAATAAATCTCTCCTGTATGGAATAGTTGTTGTTCCTACCATAACTGGAATGGAAAGTCTTGCTTAGTTTTGTTGGTTTTTTGTTTTTTTTTAAATGTATGGAGTTGTGTATTTTGGAACTGGAATTAGAGAAACTATCTGGTTTAACACAATCATTATATAGATGAAGAAACTGAGGCCCAATGAGATGAAAAGATGTACTCAATGACTCACAGTTAAGTAATAGGAGAGCTCTAACTGGAACTCAGATTTCCTGATTTGTGGTCCAGGCCAGGTTACTTCAATAAGTAAGATCCTCCATTGTTAAATCTCCTTCTTGTGAGTCTATAGAGGATCAAACTTTATTGAAGCTTTCCCTTAAAAAATTTCACCCAAATTGCTTCTTCCCATCAGATTGAATTACAAAATTACTATAGCATGCACAGACCCTTAATCCTTTTGAAGTAACAATTCTAGAATAAAAAGTTTGTTTTCACTATTCCTTTTGGATTCTATTTGTATCTAATAGTCATTGGAACAGCTTAATGATTTTCCAAAGTTTATAAACCAGCAGGCTAAAAACAAAAATCACCCAAAGGCTAGGGTTAATTTTCTCTAAAAGTCTTAAAATTGAGATAAAGAGAGCAGATAATTTAAGAGTTCCATTATGTCAGGATACATGTTAAAGATCAGTTGTGGCCACCTTTATTGTGTTTATATTGGGAGACCAGTAAGACTCTTAGTGAAAGTAATTTTAAAAATTGCCTATGGTTCATAATATATTTCTCTGTTTTTGTGAATGGACCTCTCAATAGATATGTGTGTAGGTAGGCATGTGTGTACATATCCACACATGCAGATATTTGTGTATTACACATAATGCATATATGTATTTATACATATATAAATATATATACTTGGATTATATAGATACATAAATATGGAAACGGATACATGCATATGTGCATACATAAATATACATACATGTATACATACATGCACACATGTATGTAGACAAATATCTGCCTGTATGTATATAAACATATGTTTGAGTAATATACACCTATATAATACTATATGTATATGTTGTATGTGTTGTGTATGTGTAGTCTAGACCTATGATTTGATCAGTGTAGAGAAAACTCTTTGAGTTTTCACAAAGATCACAAATAAATCATTCGTATTTGGAGTTTTAGTGAATTGCTTGTGAGGATATAACTTGCCTCTGTTTGTTTCGGAGATTTGAAATCAGATATTGATTCCAAGGCCAGTCCATCATCCATTATGTCTCACTGGTTTTTTGTGTGTGTATATTTGATGATTTGTATTTTAATTGGCTAATCTTGTCAGAGATGGACAGTATGTAAACAATTGCTCTATCTGCCCCAAAGCCTGTATTATACTCACATTTCTATTTTTCTATGTATCTCTTTTGTGGAATCAGTCACTGCTTACCCTAATGTACAAGATAAAGAAAAGAGAATGGAAGAGAAACCATCTGGTACTTTAATAAAAGAATAAAGCTGTTGCTACAATAGCTACTTCCTCTTCCTTCCAAGGACCCACAACAGTTAGCTCCATCTCTTTGTCTGAATCTATGTTCACTTAAACATATGGCTCAACATTAAGTTTTTAATCCTTCTAGTAGGGCTGTTGTCATGAGTTTGTTCCTAGGGGGATTCCCCTAAAGAGTTATCTAACCCCTTGGAAAACAAAGTGACCTTGCCAAATGGGACTGTCAGGTTTGACTTGGCTCACCTTTAGAAATATTATGCTGGAAAAGGGAGAAATTCTGCCTTGGAAAACACTATCATGCTTTTCCCTGAATAAAGATAATAGATAGGTTACGACTATCCCAGACTAGTTCTAGATGAAGTAAAGGGATGCTATTTCTGTCCATGGATGACCTGGCTGTCATTTTGCATTTCTTATCACTCAACTAAGGTTTGAAAGCCTGAAGATTCATGTGACTTTGGGGACACCGAATATATGGGGAGAGAAGTAAATAGAAATGCTCTTACATCATTCCAGTGTAATGATATCTGTGACCTGAAATGTATTATATAATACCTTGGTATTCCAAGAGTCAGCTCACATCTGAAGCATTTTGCTATTTGTTTTCTACCCTGGCAAGGCATAATTTGATAGATCATATTGTGGCTCCATTCTGGCTAGAGGTGAGTAACTCTTGACACTTAGCATTCTTTTAGATAAGGTACATATAAATCTCTAAAAATGATAATGTTTCTTCATAACTGAATAACTGAAAGTAAAGATTCATTTGCATTTTAATGCTATTTGTCTCCATGGAATCATTTTCAAAGATGTTATTCTTTGATTTTTAAAAGGGTCCCAAAGCCTGTTAGCATGCAACGTTTCTTATTATGCATCACTTTCACATGTATTTTGTAAAGTACTAAAAGAACATAGTTTTTTGGAGCAGGGCCCCAGAGCTTTATCCCAGGATGACAACATAGTGATTGGGGTTATGGGGGAGTGGAGTAGGGGAGGAAGTAGATGATGGGGATTGTGGATGTCCTTCCTTTCTGCGGTGATCACCTGCCTTAGGAAAAGGAAGGGAAGGAGATTCCAATTTTCCAGTGGGTCAGTTTCCAGGATAAGGAGAAGGGAGGAAGAGTGTTTGCTGGAAAACTGCTCTTCTTTTAGACCAGCTATAGATAGATGTAGAGAGACAGGAGGTAATCCTAGGCAATCTTAGAATAAAAGGTGGGCAGAGGTAGAGTTTCTTGGACACCTTTAAATGAAAGGAGAAAGGACCTTTTATGCTTTAGGAAGCGGGTGTAATTTTCTGGATCTCATTTCCCTCCATTCCAAGAACAACTATTTCAAGGGCTTTCTAGAAGTTTCAGAGAAGACTGAAGAAAAGTAAGGAGCTGAGAAGTAGTCTCACAAATTTGGAGAAGAGGTCTCTCCAGTACCAGGCACTTCCAGTGTAGATGTATCATTTTATCTCCTTGGTCTATGGGAAATGGTAGCTACCTATTAAATATCTTCAAGAGAAGTGGTGGGCTGACAAGACTCTTAGTTTCTCTTTGTCCTCATTGCTCAAATTTGCCCCTTGTATGACACTTCCTAATGTCATCTTGATTATCTTCTATGTTATACTGTAAAATTCTAAGGGAATTGAGTGAGTCTTATCGCCCTCGCCTCCAATAGACTTAAGTATCACTCACCTGAGTGGTATTGGAGGCTGAAAATGAGAGTGGTAGATGAAGACTATGATGATGTTACTTACTAGTCTAGTCATTTTCAGGCATAACCCTTCCATTAGTCCCAGATTTCTACCTAAAAAGGATGTAAACTATGTTTAACAAATAGATTCATGCTTAGTTGTTCCTGCAAGCACAGGACTTTTTCTGAATCTATCCCCTCTTCTCCCTTCCCACCAAAGGTTTAGCAATAAATTCATCCTATCCTGCCTCCATCATTTCTGTTGTAAGTTTGTTATAGAGGAGACCATTGTTAAAATACAGATTAAACTAGATGACCATCGAAAGGCCCTTTCCAACTCTGAAATCCTATGATTTTTATGCAATTCCCACCTGAGAAGCTAGAAACATTAGAAACTCCTTTAGTTTATAGATAAGGGCTCAGAAATATTATACATTTGTCTTCTTCCCAGATGTCTAGCTTTTATGCAACCCCTAGTGACTGACTGAAAGTAGCTATAATAACTTTTGCATAGTTTTGTTTAAAGTGAGTATCTAGTTGGGGGCAATCATAGCCTTTCTTCCTCCAATCCTTTCTCATTGTGGGATTACTCAAACATGAAAAGGAAATAAAAATGGGTTTCTAAAGTATTACTCAATAGTTTCATATTGTTGTAGGTTCCATTTTTCAGCACCCTTTATAAAATTCATCATCCATGTCCTGACTTCTGAAGATGAGTGCCCCCTAATGCTCTGCCCTGGTTCTTTCTCTTACTTCCTTTCCCTCTTTGCCTTTCCTTTTCTCTTATTCTTCCTTGACTTACTTTATAATCTCTTAGTGTTTATATCCTCAGTTCATTGCATATACACATACAAACTTGTTGTATGAATGAATATTTAAATTCATAAATATCCATGGATTCAAAGATTACCTCTATATAGATGATTTCCAAATCTATATTCCAGTACCAGTCTTTCTCTAAGTGCTTCATCTCATATAATCACCTGCCTATTAGAGATTTCCAACTGAATACCTTATAGAAACTGAAACTCAACATTTCCAAGGTGGAATTTATTATCTTCACCATCCCCAACCATCCCATTATCAAATTTTACTATCTCTGTTGAGTGAAACATCCTTTCAGTTACATAAGTTTGAAACCTCAGAATCATCCTCAATTTCTTCTCTTTCATCCCACATATACCCTTAGCTGCCAAGTCTATCTCCACAAGTTTCTTTTTCTTTTTTCTTTTTTTTTTTTTTTTTTTTTTTTTTTAATATCTGTCCCCTTTCTTTGCATCCTCACGGCCACCAACCTTGTTCAGTTCCTTACCATCTTTGATCATGGCAAAGACCTTTTAATTGGATCCTAAGTTTCCAGTCTCTATTCTTAAATGCATTTTTCACAAAGTAGCCAAAATAATCTTAAAACATGGAGATAATACCCCCTCCTTACCCTCTTATTGGCTCAAGAGTAGAATAGAAACTCCTCTGTTAGGCAGGAAGGAGCTCAACAATTTGTCTTTAGTTTACTTTTTTCAGGTTTATTTCATTTCTAAATTCTAGAAAAAGTGGCTTATTTGAAGTTCCCTTGTTCCTTCTATCTCCCACTTGCATGCCTCTGAGTGAGAATATTCCCCATCCTTAGAATGTACAGCCTCCTTACCTCTACTTCCTGAAACCCCCAGTTTCCTTCAAGTGTCACATCATGTAGCATCCATTCAACAGGAAGCTTTTACTAATATTCCTTATTTTTCTCAAATTGTTAATGTTCTCTCCCACCTCCTACAATCATGACTGTCTTTATCTATTTACATGTCATATTCTTCTAGAAGAATGTAAACTCCTTGAGGGGATGCACTTTTTTTGAATGAATATTCCATGCCTAGCATAGTATCTAGTTAGAGGCATTTACAGTAGACATTTAAGAAATGCTTCTCAAATTTTGTTGGAGTACACGGAAGAGAGCACTTGCCCTTTTCTTTCTCTGTTAAGACTAATCTTGGCTATAATTGCTTAATGCATTTTGTGTATACAGATTCTAAATTCCACAAGGAGAAAATCTAAAGTGAACATTTACGTCTGGTGCCTTCCTTCCTCCCTTTTCTGTTTATAGAAGCCTATTTGTGTCCACATTGGTCATCAAATAAAACTGCATGTTTATTTCCTAGCGGGTTTATGAAAACCAGGTTGCCTTACTGCAGGATATTTATATTTTATACAGGCAAAGCCCTCCCTGAGAGATGAGACAAGCAATTCATCTGCCAAAAATATTGAGTATCATCAGCACATGCAAAAAAAAAAAGACCATCTCAGGATTGAAGATATTGTTGTTCTGAGTTGATAAGTCACATCATTTAGGTCCAGTTTTCCTTCCCCATTCACTGTGAAAACAACTTCTGCTGACCATGGCTCCTAATGCTATGAATCCTCTTTCATCAGCTTCAATGACAACCATTTATTAAGGGCCTACTGTTCTATATTAGGATGGAATACAGACTTTAAATAAGAAACAGTATCTGCCCTTAAGGAATAGTAAATTATTAGACTCAAGAAACTTAGAAGAGAAATAAAACCCAAAATAGAAGGAAGGAAAAAAAAAAACAAGCATTTGTTAAGGGCTTACTATGTGCCAGGTACTGAGTTAAATACTTTGTAAATATTATTTCATTTGATCCTTATAACATCCCTGGGAGGTAAGTGCTACTATTATTCCTATTTTACAGTCAGGGAAACTGAGGCAAGAAGATGTAAAGTGACTTGCCAGAGCTCACACAGCTAACAAGTGTCTGAAACTATATTTGAACTCAGGTCTTCCTAATCTGACACTGTAACCTACATGCTTCTAGTGAGATCATAATGCACAAAGTCACATAATCACTGCATCAGAGAATTAGAAAACAGGGGCTTCTTGGATAAAGTGGTATTTGTTGAATTAGATTTTAAAGGATAGGTCAGATTTCAAAATTTAAAAAGCTGGGAAGGGAGGGCTTTCTAGGCACAGTTGAAATAAAGGGGTTTTAAAACACATGATGAGTATTACATGGCTAGAATACTGAATGCATGAAGTGTTTTAAGATAAGGCTAGAAATGGAGAATGATGTTGGATGGTGGAAGGTCTTCAATGCCAGATAAAAATGTCCTAATTTGATTCAGGAGGTAATGTGAAGGTATTAAAGATTTCTGGACATAGAATTGATATGACTAGTATATTTTGGTAAAAAAATTAAGAATGGTTGTAGAGGGAAGAGAGTTGAGGTGAAGAAACCTGCAGGGAGGCTTTATTAATAGCTGAAGCATATGACATTGAGGGTCTGTCTTAGAATAGTAGCAGCAGGAAAAGAAGGTATGGTTATGAAAGAGATTTCAAAAGAAGAATGAATAGATCTTGTAAATAATGGAATGTGAAAGAGAAAGATAATCCCTGATTTATAAATCAGGACCTCTAATCCATCTTATCCAACCCATACCTGAAACCAAAACCATAGCTGAAAAAATCCCCAATATAATATCCCAATAGGGAGTCATACCTCCTTTTCTTGAAGACCTCTAGTGAATGGTAACTCACTACCTCCCAAAGCAGGACCTTTCATGTTGGAATGCTCTACTGGCTAGAAAGTTTTCCCTCCCTTAAACTGAACTTGAATTGGCTTCTCTGTAACTTCCATCCATGGAAAGAACTGCCCTCTGGAGTCAATCAGAACATGTTCAATTCCTCTTTCACAAAAGCAAGTCCCTTGCTAAATCTTCACTTCTCTCACTTTTGTTACTGACCATTATCTTATGATATGGTCTCCAGATAAGTCAATGTTTTGTCTGCTTCTGGAAGTGTTATCTCTTGTTAAAATTCTTCCAAAAATGTGAGACACAAAACTTAACACAATATTTCTGATTTGGGACAATCAGGATAGAGTGCAATGAGATTAATGCTTTTCAATTAAGGGTTTCAATGACTTCCATAGCTACCAATTTTGTTCATTCCTCTTAAACCCACAGTCCAGGAAAACATACATTTTTTCTCAGATGAACTGGTAACTAATCATCATCATCATCATTATCATCATCTTCATCTTCATCATCATCACTAGCATTTACATAGTTCTTTAAGATTTGCAAATACAAATCACTATTGATCAGAGAAGTGCAAATTAAGACAACTCTGAGATACCACTACACACCTGTCAGATTGGCTAAGATGACAGGAAAAAATAATGATGAATGTTGGAGGGGATGTGGGAAAACTGGGACACTGAGCATTGTTGGTGGAGTTGTGAACGAATCCAACCATTCTGGAGAGCAATCTGGAATTATGCCCAAAAAGTTATCAAACTGTGCATACCCTTTGATCCAGCAGTGCTACTACTGGGCTTATATCCCAAAGAGATACTAAAGAAGGGAAAGGGACCTGTATGTGCCGAAATGTTTGTGGCAGCCCTGTTTGTAGTGGCTAGAAACTGGAAATTGAATGGATGCCCATCAATTGGAGAATGGCTGAGTAAATTATGGTATATGAATGTTATGGAATATTATTGCTCTGTAAGGAATGACCAGCAGGATGAATACAGAGAGGATTGGCGAGACTTACATGAACTGATGCTAAGTGAAATGAGCAGAACCAGGAGATCATTATACATTTCGACAACGATATTGTATGAGGATATATTCTGATGGAAGTGGATTTCTTTGACAAAGAGACTTAACTGAGTTTCAATAGATAAATGATGGACAGAAGCAGGTACACCCAAAGAAAGAACACTGGGAAACGAATGTGAACTATCTGCATTTTTGTTTTTCTTCCCGGGTTATTTTTACCTTCTGAATCCAATTCTCCCTGTGCAACAAGAGAACTCTTCAGTTCTGCAAACATATATTGTATCTAGAATATACTGCAACATATCTAACATATATAGGACTGACTGCCATCTGGGGGAGGGGGTAGAGGGAGGGAGGGGAAAAATTGGAACAGAAGCGAGTGCAAGGGATAATGTTGTAAAAAAATTACCCTGGCATGGATTCTGTCAATATAAAGTTATCATTAAATAAAATTAAAAAAAAGAAAAGAAAAGATTTGCAAATAATTTTATATTTGATCCTCACAACAACTCTATGAGGTATTATTTTCATGATTTTATACATGAGAAAACTGGGAGTGAGAGTGGTTAAGTGACTTACCATCTTATAGCTAATAAGTCTCTGAGAAAGGATTTTAATGGATCTCATCATGTTTTTTGATGCTGACTTTGCCTGTGATTGATGTTTTGTCTTTATGTCAAAGCAATTCCCTGATATGTATGTGTGTGTATGTGTATGTGTGCTTTTATAAAAGCACGTAGTTAATTCAAAAGGCAGAGAATTGCCAGGTCTGGCTAGAGCATTGAATGTATGGAAGAGAATATTATGAGATAAGGATAGAAAAGCAGGATAATTCCAGGTGGCATATATATTGACGGGTATATTTCTTCCATGGAATTCTCATTTATTATTCATTCAGTAAGCACTTATTAATCATTTACTATGTGCCAGACTTTGTTTTTTAAATAATATTTTATTTTCCCTCAATTACATGTAAAAACAAATTTTAAAATACATTAAGTTTTGAGTTCCAAAATCTATTCCTTTCTCCATTCCTTTTCCTCCTCCCTGCCAAGAATGTGAGCAATTTGATATAGATTATAAATGCACAATTATGTAAAACATTGATAGATTAGCCATTTTGTTCAAGGAAAGAAGGATGGAATGAAGGAAGGGAGGGAGGGAGGGAAGGAGGGAGAAAAGAAGATAGGGAGGGAGGGAGAGAGGGAAGGAGGAAGAAAGAATGCTTCAGTCAGTATTCAGATGATATTAGTTCTTTCTCTGGAGGCAGATAGTATTCTTAATTGTGAGTCAGAATTTTCTTGGATCATGGTATTGCTGAGATTAGCAGAGTCATTCACAATTTATTTTTGTACAATATTGCTGTTACTGTGTATAATATTCTCCTGGTTGTGCTCACTTCACTTTGCATCAGTTTACACATGTCTTTCCAGGTTTTTCTGAAATCATCCTGTTCATTGTTTCTTATCATACAATAGTTTTCCATTATAATCATACACCACAACTAGGAAACCCCCCTCAATTTTCAGTTCTTAGACACTACAGAAAAAACTGTTATAAATATTTTTCAAAGAGATGGATTCCTTTTCCTTTTGTTTCAGATCTCTTTGGGATATAGACTTAGTAGTGATATTGCTGGATCAAAAGAACTGCACAGTTTTAATAGTCCTTTGAGTATAGTTCCAAATTGTTTTCCAAAATATTTGTATCAGTTCACAACTTCGTGTTAGGTCTTAGGTGATACAAATATGAGAAACAGCTCCTATCCTCAAGAAGACACATTCTTTTTAGGAGAAGACGGACAGTGCTATAAAAAGGCACAGAGATGGAGATGGAATGTCATGTATAAAGTATAGCAAGTGGGTCAATTTTATTTCTTTCTAAGAAGCCTTTACTGAAGCCCATTAATGCTAGTTCCTTTCATATGAGATTATCTTCCATTTATACTATAGTTATCTTGTTTTATATAGTTGTTTTCCTGCTGCCTCCTCTAATAGATTATGAAATCTTTTAGAACTAAGACTGTTTTTTTTTTTTTTTTGCCTTTCTTTATGTTTTTAGAGCTTAGCATAATACCTGGCATGTTGTTGTCATTGTTGGATCATTTCAGTCATGGCTAACTTGTCATGACCTCATTTAGGGTTTTCTTGGCAAAGATACTGGAAAATGAAATTTTCTTGTACTTTCTTCTTCAGGTCATTTTATACATAAGGATCTAAGGTAAATAGGGTTAAGTGATTTATCCAGGATCATATAGTTTAGGCTATATTTTTGAAGAAGAGTCTGATTCCAAGATTAATGCTATATCCACTGTGCTATCTAGCTGCCCTTCCTGGAACACAGCAGGTGCTCAATAAATGTTTGTTAATTTGTTGCCTTCACTTGAGTATAAAGTATATCAAGATGAGTAATGTTTCATAAACCTGAAAGGAAGGCTGGAGACAGATTGGAAAGCGCTTTGTAAGTCAAGCAGGATTTTGTATTTTTGATATAAGAATGAAGGGACTCTGAAGTGACCATATCACTTATAAAATCCTCCATTGTAACAAAGAAAAATAATTCGGCAAAATCTACAACAATACAACCATGTCAGACAGTATTTTCATCATTCTGCGTCCAGATTCCCCCATCTTTTTTCTACTGGGAGGAATAAAATGAGTTCCATCATTGGTCCTCCCAGACCAAAAGTGATCACTGAATTACTATGCTGATCACTACTCTGAGTTCAGCTATTTTTTTAGTATTGTCTTTGCTTATGTTATTATCATAGCCATTATCTATACTGTCCTACCAGTTCTGATGTTTTTAATCTGCATCAGTTTATACCAAGTGAAATAGATCTTTTTAACCCAAGTGTATTATTTCACATTTTGTCTTATAACATTCTGCTTCCTTATCTGTAAAATTAGGAAATTTGGTTAGACTCTAAGTTTTTTTTCCAACTGTAAACTATGCTTCTATAATTCTAAATCTGATAATAATGGCAGCTATACCTTTATCTAAATCATTGGCAAAAAAGTGAATATAACACTACCAAGTCCAAAATCCTGAAATATTCTATGAGAAAACCAATGTTCACCTATTACTGAATGTTCTTTGTGTCTAGGTAATTCAAATAAATAACTACATAACTATTAGCATTTGTTCCATATCATCTCTTCACATCTACAAAAATAGCACAAGGAATTCTTCAGAAACTTTGCTCAAACCTCCTATGTACTGCTATAATATTCTTCTGATCTAGTCATTCTACCAACAAAGAAAATATGACTTGTCCTTAAGGAAATTATGTTATTTCTGAGGAATAATTGTTTTACTTTTTAAATGCCCACAAACCATTCCAATCTGAATTTTGCCAGGAATAGATATAAATTCATGGCCTATAGAGACTCCAACCTTTCCTCCTTTTGGAGATATGTTGCCTTTCTCTTCTCTTACACCAATCTATCTTTCCCAGAGCATATTTACTACTTCCTTTAACAGCCTGGGATATCTTCCTTTGTTTCATGACTTGAACTCCTTGAGGGCATCTAGTTCTCATTATTTCTTCATTTATTTTCAAGTCAAATCAAAGCAAAAAGCATTTATTAAGTGCTTACTATGGGTGAAATACTATCCTAAATACTAAGGATATAAAAAAAGGTAAAAGTCACTGCCCACAAAGAGCTTACAATCCAATGAGGGAGGAGGGGAGCAATATGCAATAAAGTCAGCAATAAAATAAAAGCAGTACACATCGAAGATAATCTCAGAGGGAAGATTCTAGTAATGTAGAGGAATGGGAAAGTTTTCTTTAAAAATATACTTTAGCTGAGACTTGAAAGTAGCTCTACTAAGTAGAGACTAGGAAGTTTTAACTCCCTGTTATTCTCTTATGTTCTACCCTTCCCATTTTGAGGAGAGTCAGTTGGGGAAAAGTGTGATTTGGAAAAATGCTGGGTTTGAAGTCTCTTCGGGACACCAAAGTGAAATTGTCCTTTAGGCAACACCACATTAATGGATATCTTTGATCATTTATGTTAGCTGGTATCTCCTACTGTAGACCCTTAACTTCCATGTCATTTTTGTTTTAAAATGAATTACATTCACCAATATATTCTCCTTTTCTCTACCCAGAGAACTATGCTTACAAAGAAAAAAAGAGGGGAGAAAAGCAGTTTAGAAAACTAACCAATATAACAGTAAAGTATGTACTGTATCCTACATATATAGTTTCCCCTCTCTAAGAAAGAAAGGGGCGAGGCTCATTCTTACATGCTTTCTTCAGGGACAAGCTTGCTCATCATAATTTCATGGAATTCAGATTCAATTTTTGTTTTCTATTTTTATTGTTGTGTATATATTGCTTTCCTACTTCCGTGAGGTTTTCTGCTTGAAGAGCAAATTACCGATAGCAACAATAAAATTCCAGGAAATCTGTCTTGCAGGCAACAATGAACTCAGAAATTCAATGATGCTTGAGGCTCTGTAATATCTAAGTATAGTCCTCTTTTACCATCTGTAGGTCACATGAACTCTTCTGTGTAGGAATAAGCCATAGTGAATAGATCTGTGTCTAAAGAAATGATTGAAATCCTTAACACCCCCATTTCCAAACCTAGCTATCATTGAAGCTACTGACATTACGCATCTTAAGGCAGTTGGTAGCATAGTGAATTCTGGGCTTGAAATCAGGAAGACTCGTTTTCCTAAGTTAAAATCTGGCCTTAAACACTTACTAGCTTTGTAATATTGAGCAAGTATCTGTTTGCCTTAGTTTCTTCAACTGTAAAATGAAATGGAAAAGAAAATGACATCTTTGCCACAAAAAACCCAAATACAAATGAAAAATGACTGAACAACAAAAGGCACTTGGAGATAGATATAAAGGAGAGACTTTATTTTATGATCATCCTCTCTGTGCACTCATATTTCCAAAGGCCAGTTATATGCCTGATATTTTTATTGCCCAATAGAGCAATCAGAAAGGAAACAATTATTTCATACAGAGGTATTCCAGTAAATGTTTAACAATTAGTTTGTAAACCATAAGGTACACTTTTAAGCTTACTCTATATCATTAGCATTTTCTTCATCACTTTCTTAATCTAGACATTTACAAAAAACAGTAAGCTAAGCCCTGATTTGTGGCATTTGCAGATTTTTGAGGTGTAAATGTTCACATTGAAAATACAATAATCTATTCGCCAAACTACAAACCCTTGACCATCAACAAGTTTCCTTCATCCATGAAATATCATATTATAATATTTCAAGAGTAAGAAAATTGAATGTACACTTGATAAAACATAATATTGGGGATTCTTAAGAAAACAAGAAATCTTAGAAAGGTGTTCCAGAATAGTTTAAAAGAAAAAAAATCATAATTTGAGAGAAATTAGGAGCAGAAACCATAACTTGCAAAGCAGAAATAATTAGCAGAATTTAAAAACTTGAATCCAAAACTTGCTGAGTCTCTTCAAAGAAGTGAAGGTGACAACAATGCATTTGGGATACAAATATGTTGAAGAGAAGGATAATCTGGAAGAAGAAAAGCAAAAGAAATAACATTAATAGAAGATAGATTCTCTGTACAAATAAAACACATTGGTCTCAAAATTAGGGAGAGTAGAAATAAATTAAGGATGATAACCCTTTCAAAAGGACATGACAATTCAAAAACTTTCAATATATAAGAAATATTTTTTTAAAAAAAAACTTCCTGGAACCCTGAATAAAGAAAGCAAAACAACCTACAGATTGCTTCCACAAAGAAAAAAAAAAACATCAAGAAGAGAAAAAAAATTATGCTTCAAATTCTAATGGTTAAATTAACAGTTTCATTGACAAAAAATAAATTTTGAAAGCAACTATAAGACCTTCAAAAATAAAGATAATTTGAATCACCCAAGATTACTTTATGCCCATAGAAATTGTAGAGTGGAATGCAATGAATCATTTTGAAAAGCAAAAGAATCCAAGATAATAATCCTACAAATCATGGCCTAATTATCAAAGAAAAGAGCTGCTTGTCTAATAAAAAGGAAGCATTTTTTAAAAGGCATCTTAAAAAAGAAGCATTAAAAATTCCAGAAAATCAGAAAGAACATATTCTTTAATTCACAAATATCTCAAACAACAGAAACACAAGTGTTAACACATCTATCAAGAAAAGCATATGCCAATAAATATCTTTATACCTAAAAACTATTAAAATAAAATAAAAAAGCCTCCAAAAAACAAACATCCCTAAAAAGGGAAAAATACCCATTATGCTTAAAAATAACAACAGAGGAACCATTAAGAGATTTCTTTCAAATAGAAACATGGAATTTTTAAACTAAAAGAGTTAATGGTAGAGGAACAAGTCTGAAAATCATGGACTAAACCATGCAAAAACCTAACAAGTGAGTCAGTATATTTTGTTAATCTAAATTGAAGAACAGGCTATTGACTAAAAGGAGAGGGAGGAAAGGCAAGATAAAGGGGAATAAGGTGCATTCCAATCAAGTCCATGATAAAAACCAACAGGAAGGTAACTTCTATTATCTCAGCACTAAGAGAGATGACAGAAGAATGGAAAAAGGTTAAAAAAAAAAAGTCGAGATTGAAACTGGGAGAAAGAAAAGAATAAATCTCTATTCATTGTGGAGAGGGGAATCTTACTAAAGACTACACCATGGAGGAGATATATGTGTATATGTACATATATAAGTAGATACAAACATAACTATGTATATGTATGTGTATTGCATGCATGCATTCATATAAAATGAAATGGGAAATGGGGACATTAAAATGGGTCCAATGTGCAGGGGTTTGGTGCATTAGGAAGACCTCTTAGTATGAGAGAGTATTGTGCCTCCATGGACAATAGCCTACCTGAAGAAAAAGGAAATCAGAGCTTCTAGGGACAATTGGCACACAGAAGGATAGCAGGGCTTAAATATTGAAATATTTCCTAGAAAATGAAAAGAAAATGATAATATGGGGGACAGGAAGGAGAACTGGATCAGATAATTTGGGACTAAGAGAAATTTCTATCATAAAGGAGAGAGTTTGTAGTTTCAAACGTGATAGTATATAGAAGCTTTAATTCTATGAAAAACACAGAGATTTAAAAAAGAATAATTAAATTACAAAAATCATGAATTAAAGAATAAAACTTCAGAATAGACATAATAGGAAAAAATTAATTAAAAGAACAAGGTAAGGAAATCCTTTTTAGAAAAAGGTATATAAAATGGAAAAAAAAACAAGAAACAAAAGAAGTTGAAAGGGTGGGAAAAAAGGGAATTTTAAAATTAACCATTTAACTGAAAGGGGGAAAAAAAGAAGGAATTCTATTTGAAAAAAGGATAAAAGGAACCAGTAAATTGAACAGAATCCTGAAACTAAGAAAAAGGTTTCAACAGTGAGTTTAGAGAGTGAGGAGGGAAAAAAAAGCTTTTGAGAATAGTGTTGCCTTAAAGCTCATTGTGTGAAATTAATCACAGAGACAAAGTTTTATTCTAAAAGAATTTCTAATTCAGAAAAAAATTACTAGACACAAATGGAGGAAAATATAAGCTTAACTCTAATCACTTTAAAAACAATTCAACAAAACTTAAAGAGTGACAGATTAGATAAGAAAAACAAAGTTTTACCATCCGTGGTTTACAAGAAACATAAAAAGCAGAATAAAATAAAATACACAGAATAAAAATGAGATGCTAGAACAAAATTCCTTATGCATCAAGTGAATCCAAAAAAGTAAATGTAGTCATGAAGGAAATGAAGGAAGGTGATTCTGAGAGTCAGAGATTAAGAGAGATTGTATTCTAGGTATTGGGAACTATGGATAGTGAAGGTATAGAAATAGGAGATTTGACTTCACGTTCAAAGGAGAAGAAGAGCAGTTTGGCTAAATCATAATGTGTGAAAAGGAAGGCTGTAGAATAAAGCTGGAAAGGTAAATTGAGGTCAGCTTATATGAGTTCATATTTGAGCTGAGATAGGGGAGTCACTGAAATTTATGGAGCTGGTGAGTGACATGGTTAGATTTTATGCTTTAGTAATGTCACTTTAACAGTTATGTGGAGGATATCCTAAAAGAGAAAGAGAATTAAGGCAGAGAGATTCAGAAGGAGTAATCTCACATAATAATGGTCTGGGCAAGAAGTGGTCATTATATGAATGAAAAGAAGATAAAAGATACTAAGATGAGCCCATGATCTTATTGACCTAAGTATGTCCTCAGTGCTATTTATCTATGCTTTCTCATCTTAAATGATTCTTGTCTATATTCTTTCAGAAATTCCCCCTAGAAAATTTAAACAATGCATGGAAAACCTTCTAGGTATTTTAATCTATTTTACTTCTTGTTCCTAGGAAATAACTAATCAACCAGCACATATTAAACACCTTCTACATGCCTGGCACTATGCTACATTTCTGATCATGTACCCTCCCTTAATGATAACTTTTTATGAAGTTATTACTGAGGCATAGTGATGAAGCTTCTCAGGACATCAAAATTTAGAAGGACCTGACAACATTTATACTACTTCAGCAGAGAAAAACAACTGACCTTAGTGCCTAGTTAGCAAGAATGAGTTATAAAAGGCAGCTACCAGATGGTATTCCTCTTCTCATTCCCTTGCCACCTTCAAGTTCTGACATCAGCTTTTCCCAATCTACTCCCTTTAGCAGCAGCAACAGCCTTCCTGACAGCAGCCTTCCCAGTAGGGCCTCAGTATCCCACCCATGGGGCATTCATCCCATGGGGCACATACCTCAAAGAGGCACCACCATTACCAAGTGTTTGCTCCAGGTGCCTTTTGCAGAGTTTGTTCCATCTACCAGAATCACTTTTATAAACAATCTGGCTTTATGCGACTTCTTTTATGCACTTTATCTTTGGAAATACAACCTACTTATGTCCATAACATTTCTCTTCTTTGTCCTTTCGGTCAACTGTAATTTCCTAATGATTTGACTAAAGTAATGTCCTAGCATTTTCAACTATAGACAATGGTAGAATATTAGTGTTTTAAAAGATACATTTTTATGTAAACTCATTGTTGAAAATACATAGGTTTTTTTTTTTTTTTAAGATCCTTTTACTTTATCATATTACTTTAAATTCATATAAACTTCTCTAGAGGGCAGCTAATGCATCGTACAGAACAGGACTAAAAAAACATGTGGAAAGTTCAATAGATATTAAACAGTACCAATGGTAATCAGGGACAAGAATTTTAAAGAGGAAAAACAAGGCAAGGTAAAGCAAAGTGCTATGACACTTTTCCTTAATAATCATGAACATTTATTGAGAATCTCTTGTGTATAGTCACTGAGCTGAATTTTAGCATACAGAGATACAGTCCAGTCTTTCAAGGAGGCTAAAGTCTACAATATAAGTAGTATATAGTAGTATATATACACTACAATATAGTAGTATACTACTAAGTCATATGAGTCAACAATGTGGGTTTGTATGAGATCCTTTTCAGAGCTAAGGTTTGATGTTTTCATATATATGTGGCAAAATGTCTGGTACAATCAATAACTCTTAGAAAATTTCAGAAGACAGAGAAATCACTCACAAAAAAGAATCTTAGGGTTGGAATAGCTTTCAGAGATGATCTGATGCAATCTATATTAGCAGGAGTGACTTCTACCACATACATCTGATTTCCCAACCTCTGACAACCCCTACCTAAGCAATCAAACCTCTTTCTTTGTTTTCAAAGTACCTAAACATTTTATTTTTTCAATTAAGAAACATTTATTTTTTCTTTCCCCTTCCACCAAGCATTTGTAACAAAACGAAACCAGAACTTTAAAAAATTCCTTAAAACAGCAAGTGGCTCCGATAAAAAAAAAAAAAAAAAAAGCAAAACAAAACAAAACAAAAACTAGAATGGAACCTTGCTCTCATCTATTGAAATGGAACTCAGACATTTAAGATGGTATTTTAAAAAATTTCCCCAGGCTTTTGGGAAAAGTCTTTATAAAAGACCAAAGCTCTATTTTACCCAGCCATTATTTTTCATTATAATAAGACTTTGTATTTTTATAGTGTCTCTCTGTCTCCTAAATCTTCATTAACCTTCATAATACCTTGAGCTCTATTTTCTAATTCATGCTGGGAAACATGAGTTTGGAGGCAGGGGTGGGAGAAGGGTCCTTTCCTTTCCTTTCAGCTCTTAACTTCAATGGTTCTATAATTTGCTGGCCTCAATCCTCCCCCTTGGCCAGCTGAATTACAACAAGCAGACAGTTTTATCTTGAACAGTCTCTTCTAGGCTCAGGTCTGGCCACTAAGTAGAAATGGACAAGCCATACATTTGGAGAAATTCCAGGCAATCCATCCCAAACACTGAATGGTTCTGGCCCAGTACCAGCTGTCTACTAAAATTCCAGAAATTGTGATTCCAGACACGTTTCTACCTTGGCCCCCAGGATAATGGAAGTCACAAAAGAGGCAGAAATTAAAATGTCAGCCCAGCTGGGCCCAAAAGTGTTGGCCAAAAATTACAATAGGACCTGTGGCCGATTGGATCATCTAACTTGAGCACATCTTTACCTCCTGTTCAAAGGGAATCAAAGCAGCTCATATTCTGGGGTCACTTGCCTCTATCAAAATACTATAAGACAGTTAACTAGAGCATTTTAGATTTTAATGATTAGGAAGCAACAAAAGTGAAAACACTGGTTTAAAGACATTATTAATAGGCCTGGTGAGCTCTCTTTAATTAGCTATAATTGACATTCATCACTAGCCTATTCTACCTGAAATACTTGATTGAGGTTGGCATGGTAGGTGAAATAAAGGCTGCATTATTTCCCAAGTCATGGAGAAGCATGTAAGAAAGATGGGGGATAACCAAGTAATCTCATTCAACTTAGATAATTGAAGACAAGTGCCTGCTTCCCACCTCCCTCCTTTACTTTAGAAAGATGAATAACTAGAACAAAAACAATAGTGGAATAAAAGATGGATACTAGATGAGGTTAAACATTATTTAAAAACATGAACCTGAGAAAAATTCAGAGACAAAATCAATGCCATTGGTAACATCAGGGAGTGAATGACACTGGAATGGTGCCACTAGCACTTTATTTTTTTTTCATTTTTAATTAATTTAATTTATCTCAGACTTAATCATCAACTGATGTAATGAAAAGCCTTACCATTTTTCATAACAATCTTAATTCTCCATTGCCAAATGAAGAGGACTCAGTAGGGACAGATTTTGGTGTCTACAAATTTATGTCTTTGAATATTTGCAAGGTTTGAAATTGACCACTCAGAGCAGAAAGGTACCTTTTCTTTGGCTGTCCCATGAGCCAACACATATTTGGGACCTTTCCAACAGAAATTATCTTTCCTGCCCAATTTATATCATAACTCAGAGATGCAGTAGAGCAGGTCCACAAACAGAACTTGTTTGGCATCTAAGAAGTTCACTTCTCAGAATTATAATGTTTTAGGTTATCTATTTTGATCTTTGTCTAAAAATATATGAAGACGATTCATGTGGAAGAATTAGTTTTATGTCCCCAGAAGTTTTAATGGAAAGCAATGGGTGAAAGTTACAAGGTGGCAGAGTTCAGTTGAGTGGAAGGAAGAACTTCCTCATAATCAGAGCTGACCATTTCAGCTCACCTAACATTCATTAACTGATTAAGATGTGCTACTAAGGGATCAGGATACATAGATAAGAACATAATTCACCAGAAATAGCTTATATTTTATTGGGGGAAAACAAGTCATCCGCCAATACAAAATATACAGAAACGAGATATAAATTAATTTTAGGTATATATAGGAAATAGAGCACTAAAACTGGAGAAAGGGAAGACAAAGAAAGGCCTCATGTCAGAGAGTAACCTTTAGTTGAACACTGAAGGTAATCAATAAAGCAAGCAACCAGTCATTCAATCTGTGTTTAAGAAACTTTATACAATGGTTGAATCTGTTCACAACTCTACGAAAAATGCATTAGTGCCTCAATTTTCCCATACATTTGTCATTTTCCTTTTCTGTTGGTGTGAAGTGGTACCTCATAGTTGTTTTATTTTGGTGCTTCATCTTTCAAATGGAATTTGTTGCTTTGAGAGATTGTTCACTGTCACTAGAAGTATATGTGCAGAAACTGGATAACCAATTGTCAGAAATTTTGTTAAGAGAATTTATATATCATGCAGAAGAAAGGTCTAGATGTCCTTTAAGATTCCTTTTTATCTAATATTTTGTGAAACATAGATACAGTTTTATTTCAGTGTTAAGAAAAAAAACCTATGGAACTAACCAATTGCAAAGTTAATAAAATTTAGAGAGGTGACTTGAACAGCAATTAATGATAAGCAACCATAAACAATATATTTAAATTATGATTAAATGCAATTGTTGTCATTGTAGCATGCATATATTTATCACATTATATTTGCAATGTTTTTGAAGCAAGAACCCATTTCTGAGGATTCTACGGAAAATGGAACTATGCTATGTGCTCAGGTAAAATTTTATAGTAGAAGTTAATTGTAAGAAAGATAACAGTAACATTGTGGATGGAGATGTGACAAATAAAAATCAAAAGAATCAGTTTCTGGGTAATTAATAATCAATTACTTAATTAGGGTAGTTGATAATAAGCTAATGTTCACTAGTCTCTCTTGACAATCAAAGATCTCACTGCAGAAATCCTTCAATGCTCAATCTTTGGGAAAAGGGGGTGCCTTTGACAAATGGAGATCAACCCTAATTAGTGAACAGTAAAGGGGGTGGGCTAAAAGTCTTCATCCAGATGGTTTCTCTTCCATTCTCTTTTCTTTATTTTGTACACTAGTAGTGTACTGATTCCGCAAAAGAGGCACATAGAAAAATGGAAATGTGAGTATAACAGACTTTGGGGCAGATAGAGTAATTGTTTACACACTGAGGTTCAGATACTTCTAGCAATCTCTTATAAAGAAATCCATCTCTATCCAGACCACTCTAGTTGTTTTTCTCTTTTATGAGTTGAGAACCCCTAGACTACAATGAAGAAGTACAAGGGCTAAACTCAAAGCTTTAGGACTGGACTGTATCTAGATTAGATTCTGTTTATACTACTTAAAAAATAAGGTTTTCTAATTGGGTGGAGTTCACCCAAGATCATGGATTGCCCCAATCTCATCTATGAGCCTTATCCTTTAGAGACTGGCTGAATGAACTATAATCAGCGGGTCCCTGAATGAGGAAATAGGAAAAATCTTAATCCTAATCTAATAATTTGTTATTAACATAGTATAAAAATAATCACTTCTCTCAGAAAATTGGTTTCATAGCCAAGAAGACCTGGGTTCAGGTTCTATCACTTATACATTAGAGCTATATGACTGTGTGAGTCATTTAACTCTCAAGGCTCTAAGCATCTCCTTAATTATATGTGGCACAGAACATACCAACCTGAACTGGCAGAAAAAATTCTTCAATAGATACTTTCTATGCCAATGAAATCACAGGTCCAGTTTCTATTCTTATCAATTTGTTAAGTTTGATTAACAGCTGATCTTTAAGCAAAGCACAGTGAAATCTTTTTTGAAAAAAATCAATGTTTTTCTTCAAATTCACAGAGTCATAAAGGTCTCTAATATGCTAGAGTTGTCCAAGAATGTGCAAAAAGAACTTCAAAGACAGATTTGATGACAGATAATATACATATTTGGATTTTAGAAAGATATTTGACAAAGTTTTCAGTGAAATCTTTTTGGCTTGGAGAAGTGTGAGCTAAATTATAATCCCAATAGGTTACTTCTAACAAGTTTAAAAGACAGACCAAATGAATAGCTATGAAGGCTTAGATGTGACACTGGAAAGATGTCTCCAGTAAAGTGTCCCATAGATATATGTGCTTGGATAAAGACCCAGATGCTATGCTTATTAAATTTATAGTTGATAAAAATTGGGATAGTCAGCTAACTTATTGGATGATATCTAGATGACAGGTTCAAGGTAAATTCCCTGTTTCACAATAATCACTGGGGAATTAGAAAGCTTGAAGGAATTATTTTTAATAATTATTTAATACAATAAACTCAAAATGGATGCATGACTGAATTATTGTTTCTCAATTAAAAAAAATCAGAAGAAAAGCATATAAGGGGCTTTTCAAAAGCATGGTGAAGGAAAAAGTCCTTAACAAAACAATGGATAGAAGCAACCATAAAAGATAAAAAACATTTTTTTTTTTTGTGAGAGGAATCTGAAAAGCTTTTACATAAATGAAATTAATACAACTAGGGTAATGACAGAAAATGTCAGCTGGAGAAAAATATTTGCATTAAATATCTTTGACAAGTGTCATATTCAAGATATACAGGGAACAACACAAATATTTAATAATTGGAGTTATTCTCTAATTGATAGGTAAATGGTTAATAGATATGAACAAATAATTCTTAAAAGAATTGTGAAATTTTAAAACCCTACAAAAGATGCTCCAAATCACTGATTATAAGAAATATGTAAGTCAAAAGAATTGAGGTTTTATATTGCACCCAAAAAATTGCTATTAATGACTAAATGTGGAAATAGCCAATATGAGCAGCTGTACAAAGAAATACACAATAGTACGTGGTTAGTAATTAAATGTGAATTGTTTCAACCATTTTGGAAAACAAGTTGGAATTATCCTAAATGAATAAAATGATGTGGATATCCCACTGCTAGATTTTAGAGGTCAAAGATAAAGATCTCATGTACACCAAGATTTTTACAGCATTACTTTTTAGTAACAAAGACCTGGAAACAAAATAGATGTATATAAATTGTGAATGTGCATAAATTAAATAATTTGTGGTACAGGAATATAATATAGTATCACTATGACATAGGAAACAACGAATATTAGGAAGACAGAGAAGCATGTGAATTGATACAAAGTAAAGTAAGAATCAAGAAAGTAATATATGGTGTGTGTGTGTGTGTGTGTGTGTTCGCGTATATATATATATATATATATATATATATATATACATATATATATATATACATACACACACATATATATATAATATAATGAACAATAACAAAGAAACAAAACACTGTGTAATTATAATGACCATCCTCAGTGCGAAAAAAAGAGTAGAAATGTCCTTTCTTCTCTTCTTTGCAAAGACTGGGGATTATAAATATGGAATATTGTATATATTGTCAGGCTTAGATATTTTGATTAGTTATGATGAACTGCTTTATTGTGCATCACTTTCTAAGTTTAGACAATCAACAAAACAATAAATCAAACTCCAATTTGGAGGTTTGCCAATTTCTGGGGGTATAAATACTCACACTGAACATTTAACAATCATCTGTCATCTACCTGTACACACTGACTACGACACATCTCTGAAAAGGGGACATGAAGGTTGCTTTCAGGTGGCTGTCACATAGAAAAGTTTCATCTTGTTCTGATTAGTACTAGGACAGAACTCTTGAAAAATGAATAGAAAATTACAAAGAAGCAAATTTAGGCTTGATATGAGAAAACATTACTTAACATTTATCAGTTCATAAAAGCAAGAGCTGGCTATTTTAGGAGAGAGTAGATTTCCTCTGACTGGTGATTTCCAAACAAAGGCTGGCCAATCTGCTCTCAGTGATGTTGTAGTGTATTTTTTTTTTTTTTTAGGTAAAGGTTAGACCAGCTTGACTGTGAGGACCTTTCTAGTTCTGAAACAAATGTGATTTGATGAAGCTGCAGAACAACAAGTTTTTGTTTAGAATAAGGACAATTTATGAGTTTATTTTGTTCAATGTCTATGTATTTCACATGCTGATCCTGATTTCCTGCTCTGGATCTACAAGTCTACCCCATGTTTCAATAATAACTACAGCTCATCCAGCAATGGGATATAGTTTGGTTAGTTCCTGGTGCTGTTACTCAGAAACCTTCCAGTAGTCTGGAGATAAATATAAGATGGTACCCCAGAGTTGACCAAATCATTGATTTTGAATCTATCGTGCTGATTTTCTTGTCATTAACTTGAAACTTTGCACCATTATACTCTCTTTGGACATACTAATAAGCATTAATGGGAACATTGAGCCTGTGTTTATCTTTGGCACTTCTGACCCATATCTCTATATTAATATCTTGTTCCGGGTACTGATAGTGAGAATTCACCTAAGCATGCATTCCTAAAGACTACATAGCAATAGAAAAATTTATTAGTTGGTGGGAGTGGTTTTGTCAATGGAGATGGAGAGTAGACCTTTCCAGTTGACCCAGGATTCTGTTTTTGAAAGTCTACTTTCAGTAGCTCCCTCTTCTAGTATGTTGTGGGCCAAGATGTTTTTGTGATCTTTATAGCTTAAAGAACTGTGCCACCTTTGATTTCATTGAGAAAAGTCTAATGTTCTGCTAATTCAGACTAGTCAATTTTAAGCATTTCTATAGGAGCTCTTACTAACTGGTCTAGACCAAGGTGTGTTTCTTTAGTCAGTTTGATTTTTCCATTGCATATATTATAGGCAGCTGCAACCAAAAAAGCAGATGAAATGTCATCAAAGCAGAAATATGGACATGCACAGTAATCACTATTGCAGCAGGTGACATTGGATTCTAAGAAATGCATAATATTGCAGCTCATTTTTCACATTCATATACTTCTATAACATTTGCAAAATACTTTATATATATTATTTTAGTTGTTTTGATTATCTAGCTCTCACTGAACATACTAGAATAGCTCTGCTGGCAACAATTTTGACATACCTATGCTCCAACCCAGGTTATTATGTTTTAAGCAGATGAAGATCTTATACATGAAAGTAGGGGGAAAGAAAAGGACTCATTGTCCCTTGAACATACCTTAATGGACTCTAAGGGGACTGTCTGGGTACTACTATTCCCATGTCATGACAGTCTAGTCACAGTGGTCATTTCAAGACATTATGTCCAGTAGGACAAGACCTGGTCAAAACACCACACACCATTTATCAAAATATTTAATTCTGGATGTACCTAGTTGGTTTTGCATTTCTGATGCCACAAGTAAGAAATGTTAGGAATTGGGAGGCAAATTGAATAAGATAAGAAAACAGGGATCATGGAAGTTTTTTTTTTTTTTAAATAAAGAGGAAGGGGTATCCCCTATGCTGAAAGTAGAAATGGCTAGTGACAAGAGAGACTCCCAAACTAGAGATGTTTTCTAGACTACCATAGGAGTCCACAGATCAGCCATAAATTTTATATACTACTGAGTGACTGGCATTCTAGATTTTATCTACCACAATCTTGGGAACATAAAACCATCTTGGCAAGTATGGATATCTTACCCAACATTACTTTTTTCTTC
The DNA here is from genome assembly GCA_016696395.1 of Antechinus stuartii. Lineage (NCBI taxonomy): Eukaryota > Metazoa > Chordata > Mammalia > Dasyuromorphia > Dasyuridae > Antechinus > Antechinus stuartii. Next base: position 527,166 of record MU174338.1, on the reverse strand, counting down.
CTTTGCAATGGATCACTCATACCACCAAAGATATCTGACTAGTCCTCAGAGAGTAGTTAAGTAGTCTCTCTACCCAGATTATATTTACATTTGATCAGGATCCTTGATTTCTTTCCCATTTTTGGCCAGTATCATTCAATGTGCTACAAACAAAAATCTATTTTTCAATCTCCATTTTCCTAGCACTGTGGCTAATCATAGCAAACAGTAAATATACAATTAAAAAAGCATTCCTGATGCTATATATCCTGTTCCTAAGATTACTGGTTCATCTTCCTATTCATAAGTTTAATTTTATTCCAAATCAATCTCTTATCTCAATAAAAGATGCCAGTTATCACCTCTATCCATTGTTGTTCCACATACTCAATACCCTCACATTCTATCCATGTAGATTAGGCTAGATTTTCCTTAAAAGATAATAAAATTATTCTCACGATTTAGTTGCTCCACAGTCAATAGTTAATCTAGTTTTCTGGCCATTTAAGTGCAAAAGAACAAATCAGGATCATCACTTTTCTGATACTCTCTTCTGACCAGCACACTATCATATCAAAAGTGAAAGCAGGGAAGTCTTATTCAATTGAACTGATATTATATCCTTATTGACTGTCCTCCATGCTGCTTTTTGAAAAATTTTAATACATTTTATTGATATATATTTTGTTTTTTTAATATTTAGATTTTTCCACATATCTCTTCCCTATCCCTTTCCTAGAAGGCATCGTATGTAATAGACTTTTATTTAAAAATAAAGAGAATAATTTCAGCAAAATTGATCAATATATAACAAAAATATGACATTATATACTGTGTTCCACAATTAAGGACCCTCTTCTCCTGCCTCTGCAAAGAGTGAGGAGAGGTATCTTCTCATAGACCAAGTATATTCTTTTAAATTTCTCAACAATCTATTTACAATTTTTTAAATTTACATTGTTGTAGTCAATGTGTATGTTTTGCATCAGTTTATGAAAATATCTCTCTATTTCTCTGTATTTACTATGTTCTTAATTTCTTACAGTAATATCATTTTAGATTCATTTATATTCATGTATACTAATTTGGTTAGCCATTCCCCAATTGATGGGCTACAGACTAAACATCAAGACCTCAGAGCCTATAAATATAAATGGGAGAGAAGGAGTATGGCTTTACACAAGCTTAATAATGTCCAGACACTGCTCTAGGAGTTAATAAATCAATCATTACCTTTTAAGAGCCTTCTATGTAACAGACACTATGCTAATTAGTGGTAGATAGTAGTGGTGGTAGTAGTAGTAGTAGTAGTAGTAGTAGTAGTAGTAGTAGTAGTAATAGTGGTACTAGTAGCAGTTGTTGTTGTTGAGTGGATTTATTCAGAGTCAGGGAGTTGGATTAAATAACCTCTAAAGGATCTTCCAACTCTAAGATTCCATGATTCTAATATAAATCAATCTTCTATGACCTAATTTCCCAAGAGAATTAAATCAAGCTTAAGTCCATATTTGTTATACCATTCACATAGCAGCAGAAAAGACAGCATATTCCAGTCCTTCTTTCTGCCCCCCAAATACCCTAGAACTAAATGTCTTTGAAATTTCAGCAATTTCTCCCTTGTAAGCAATAATCCAAGATGGGATGGCTCAGTTTAAATTAAATTAAATTAAACTGCAGAGGCTAAGTAGCCTTTTCAATCACTTTAATACATGGGTCCTCACTCTATCAGTTGACTCATCTTTGGCAACAAAGTGAAATTGTATATCAAAGTAGAAACCATTATGTTGTAATATTCATGGCTAGAATTCTTGTGAAAGCTTTACAATAGCCTGATTCTATTTTGGGCATGTTCTGAGGAATGGCTACACCATACTCTTACCTGCACCCTCTACTCTAGCTACTCTAGTCATTAATCTATTCATTCCTTTCCTTTCCCTCCTCCTCCTAGATGCATTTTGTGTTTCTGGATCTCAAAAAACACAAAATATTCTTACCACTGAGATCACCAGCTCCTTTATCACTGATAAAGATAGTCTAGTACTTCTGAACCCAAGAACTTTAGAATAGCTATTCCATGCAGATCACCAGACCTGCTTCTAGCCCAGTCATATCTGTTAACTAACTGCTACCACAGTTAGATAGGAGCAAGAGGCTTGTAAATAGTAGCACTTTGCAAACTACTGGGAGGTACTTTTTTCTTGCCCGGCATTCACAAACATGATCCAAGAAAGTAACTCTTGTGAAGATGGGGCCAGTCATCTCACCAACTGCCAACTAGCTACTACTAACAGAGCAAGCAAACCAGCCTAGTTGAGGAAGAAAGGTAACCTAAAAGAGAGACAAGAAGCAGCATGTACCAGGCAAGTCAAACTGCCAGTGCCATTCAGACCCTACAATCCAGACTTTAAGAGACTTGAGAATTACAATGTTTCCTGCCCAGTGGTCTCATCTATCATCCTGGGGAGCATTTCTTATAGAAATGTATCCTGATAACTGCTCCTTTAGTTATTACAGCCATAGCTACTGAAGACCTAGAAAAGAAAGATCTTTCATCCGATTCAACATCAGAAACTGAAAGAATTTTATCAGTTGAAATGATAGTAAAGTAAAGGTATTAATATCTGCTTTTCCATTGAAGTTTTCAATATGAATTGGATCCTAAAACCTGCCATATGTGTCTTCCCCATTAGAATATGAGGTCCTTCAGAGCAGGGGATGTCTTACTTTTTTCATCTATGGGTATCATCTCTAGCTTAGCACAGTGATTTGCACATAGTAAATGCTTGTGGCTTTGATAGCCACATCTTTGCTTAAACTATTTCTCCCCATTTTCTGGAAGTTTCTTCTAAATCTCTCCTGGGGCTGGAGAAGAGTAGAAAGCATTGTTAGGAAGACACTGGAAGGAGAATTGCTAAAAAGCAGAGAGTCAGAACTTGATGGATAGAGTTCATCTCTATTGAAGTTCTGAGCTTCCCCAACGGCTATAAATAGTTTTCTCAACAGCTGGCAGATACTCTTAGAAGAGAGGATCAATGGATGTAAACCACAGAGAAGAAAGTGGGAGAGAGTAAGGGGACTAGATGTGATCACAAGAAGGTGATGGGGAGGAAACATCCCAGACTAAAAGAGACCAATGATACCTCTCTGAAAAATAAAATTTCTAGTGTAGTATTGTTTACAAAAGTACAGAAATTTTAAAAGCCAATATATTTGGTTAATCTCCTCAGTTAAAGGTTAGCTTATTTTGTTACTTCTTTCAGATATTTTCCAGGCCTTTGGCCCGATTGGGTTGTAAATGGCTTGTACTACTTCTTTTTAGAATATTTGACAAGCTCATGCAATTTGCTATCTGGAAGTGCTTCTTGGGATTTAGCGAAAGTTTTTGCTTTCTTCAGTCATTCTCCTGCTTTCCTTGGTAATTCAGTGATACCCAGAGAAGAAAATCTATAACTGTAGACATCTGGGAGCCCTATGCTGCAGAGATCTGAGAAAGATTGCTTGTGACAACAAATGTGATAGCTTTTGAGGATACAATTACAATTTGCATTTATTACATGATAGATGAGATGCAGTTGGAGCAATATTTTAATTTGGGAAAGTGTAGTCTCACAAAACTTCCTGTCCTTGAGGTTAACCTCTTGAGATATTTGCACTCTGTATCTTGTTTCCATCCTATTTTTTTTTCTTCACTGTAGTGAACTACAGGTCTAATATTCTGTAAGCATATAGGTATGATACATGCAAACTTGAAATTTTATCTTGGCCAATAATTCCTTCTTCAGTTAGGAACCTTGTCCTTGTCTTTCTAAACTTTCCTTCAGATTGGTTATATTTCCCTACTGTGTTTAAACTGAAGGCAATTTTATAGTACAAAAGAATTTTAGACCCAAAAAGTCTTTAATTATCACTTAACTTTTTATTTATTTGTTTTTTCTTTGCTGAGGCAATTGGGGTTAAGTGACTTGCCCAGGGTCATACAACTAGGAAGTGTTAAAGTGTCTGAGGTCAAATTTGAACTCAGGGCTTTCTGACTTCAAGGCTGGTACTCTATCCACTGGCGATCACTTAATTTTAAAATCTCTTTAAATGGTTTACAATACCAAAACAAACAAACACACAAAAAACCCCCTCAATTTCTGCTGAGGGATGTGATATCCTATTAGTAAACTAGATTAAAAATGTTCAGTAGTCTGATTTTTCCCTCTCCCTATTCTCCAACCTTATATTCAAAGAGTTGCCAAGTTTTATCAATTCTATCTCTGCATCTCTCAATCTGTCCTCTCCTTTCCATTTGTAAGGTCATCATCTTTATTTAGGTTCTCATCACCTCTAGGCTGCAATATCAGAACAGCCTCTTTTCTCTCTAATCCATTCTCTACACAATTGCTAAAATTATCTCCTAAAAGCATAATTCTTATCATGTCTCTCCCTTATTCTAGAACTTTTAGTGATCCTTTCTACCTCTAGGAACTTCTTAGCTGGACATTTAAAAAAATTTTTTTTAACAATTTAGCTCTAGGCAAGCTGGCTTTCCTCTTTCTTCTGTACTATATATTTCAGTCAAACCAGTTATTCCCCAAATTAAGATTCAATGTCCTATCTTTAGGTCTTTTGTAGACTCTCTCTTCATCTTCTACCTCCATCTTGGCATGTACATCTGGCTCACCTGTGTTTCTTAAAATCATCATTCAAAACTCATGTCATTTATTGCTTCCCATGAGAAGAATTTCCAACTCCCCCTAACTTGCTAATGTTGCTTCCCTATTCAAATTATTATATGCATTCTTGTTGTTTACAAACCTTATCTCTTCAGAAGAATATAAGTACCTTGGGGACTTTTTATTTTGTCTGTGTATTATCAGTGTCATATATATTGTTTTACATATTGTAGACTTGTATTGGATTAGATTGATGGGACATTTCTAGCCCCCTTCCATCTTATTAATGACTTTTGTTAAACTGAAACACATGACTCCATGGTACCACAGAGTACCATCCTTGTCCATATTCTACCACTTATTAATTGACCTTACAAAAATCACCTAACTTTCTAAGCCTCATATTTGATACATCTTTAATATAGGAATGAGCATATTAATATAGGAATGAGCAAAGCATTAGCTTTGTCTGAAGGTAGAGGTATAACTGAGTCAGTCTTTTAAGCGATTAAAATATGAATGATATGAAGTGAACTTTAATTTCAGATTGGACTGATTACCCAAAGGCAATTGTGAACAAAATTTTGACACACATTTATGTTTTGATCCAAAAACTATATTTTATTAAGATGTAAATAATATCATGATAGTATAAGGAAGATCTCTTGAAACTGCATTATTCATAGATAATTTATCACAGAGAATAGAAGAAATGTTTTTTTTTTTTTTAAAGAGTATGGATCAAAAGAGTTAATGTAGCTTTTTAGAAAATCTAACATTTCTAATATATTAGATATTAGAAATTATTATTTCACATTTAGAAAGATGATTATGTCCCAGAAGAATCTTTTTTAGTGTCTAATGTCATTTTCCTCTAGTTTTTTCTTTTTATATAATGCTCTAGGAACTAGAATTTCTTAAGGTACCATAACATATAGATTCTATATCTGAATAAATAGCATCCATTTATTTCCTGTTTTATTTTTGTATTATCAGTCTTTGGCACAGTGACTTGTATCTATCAGACACTTAATAAATTTGTTTAATTAAACTGAATTATCAGAGCAAAAGCTTTACACATTCATAGTGTATATTCTTATATGTAGTGCAATTATAGCACAAGACAGACTAGCTTAATAGGTAGGACACTAGACTTGGAGTTAGGAAAACCTGGGTTTAAATTCCTAACTCAGTCCTGATCTCAGAACTTGGCTCAGTTTTTTTTTTTTTAACTACCACAACTCCTCCTAACAAGGTGACCTTTACTTGGACTTGAATCTTGCTTCTAATATTCACTAATTGTGTAACTATAAAAATTCTCTTCATTTCTCTCAACCTCAGTTCTTCCATCAATAAAATGAAGATTATTATATCTATACCACCTACTTCAATGGGTGGTTAGAAGATTTTGATGAAATAGTATGTAATTTTATACATAGCATAGTGCTATAAGCAAACTGGTTCACAGATGACAATGATGATAAAAGAGCTGGCATTTCTATTGCACCTTAAATTTTGCAAAACACTTTACATATGTTCTCTCATTTGCCCTCATAGAAATCCTCTGAGGTAGGTGCTATTATCTTTCTTATTTTAATGATGGAAACTGCAATGTGTGTCCATATTCCTGCTGTCACCTCCTAGCCAATTTTTTGGCTTCAAGTCTTTTCTTGTTCCAATTTCTTCTAAATATGGACTTGTCACAAAGATGCCTATCAAAAGTCAGTCTTCTTGAGTGACAAGGAATTGAGCTCAATAATGGAAGATTAGATACATGATGCTTAGGTCAGTTTTGCGGGGCACATCATTTTCATTCAAATCCTCTCTCAGATAGACTCTGTGTCTTGGCTCTGGAGCATCACAGGGTGAACTGTGAACCATACAAGATAATTAGGAAAACAAGGAAGTGCCACAGAAGCACATGTCTTTATTGACTAGAAGTTTCCTTACCTGTAAAATGAGCTGGAGAAGAAAATGGCAAACCACTCTACTAGTGAGATGCCTGAACAAAAATAGCAAATATCATTTAGGACTAGACAAACAATTCTGAGAAAGATGAGAGAGGAAAACAAGTTGAACAACTATGGACTTTTGTTTCTTCACTCACACTCACTAGATGCTATCCCCAAAGATAGGCTGATTGGGCAAGGACACACATATCAATGAATGCAAAGCTATTTTAAATCCTAATCCATCCCTGAAAGAGTGAATAGGCTTCCTGAAATTTCTTTTTGGGCATATCTACTTGTTTTCCTCTGCCTTTGCACCCAAGGCAAATACAATGTCAGAATGATTTTCATATCCATATCCAATCACTCACCAAGTTTATAATTCCTAACTCCATGACATTTCTCACATCTGTCTCCTCTTTGCTGAGATGGCTATTACCTCACATCACTCATTCATTACCTCTTGCCCATACTGTTGCAATAGTTTCCTGTTTAGTCTCCCTATGCCAAATTATCTCCCCTCTTCAGTCGACACAGCTCCTGAAATCATCTTCCTAAAGCATAGATCTGACCAGTAATTTTTCTGCTCCATAAACTGTCAGATCTTTATTATCTCTAGGATCAAATCCTCTGTTTGGCATTCAAAGCTCTTTTCAACAAGATTCCAGTCAACTTTTCCATCTTCATACTTTCAAAGATGGATTACTGTGTGTGAGGAACAACAAGAAGGCAAGTTTAATTGTACCAATAAACAGATGAAGGGAAGTGATGCATATTAAGTTTGAAATACATTTCTCTCTCTCTCTCTCTCTCTCTCTCTCTCTCTCTCTCTCTCTCTCTCTCTCTCTCTCTCTCTCTCTCTCTCTTTTTGCTGAGACAATTGAGATTAAGTGACTTGCCCAGGCTCACATAGCTAGAATGTGTTAAGTATCTTAGGTGAGATTTGAACTCAGGTCCTCCTGACTTCTAGGCAGTGCCCTCTCACTGTCCTTGTAATATATCTCTTTATCCTTCCTTCTTAGAGTCCCTTAGAACTTCAAAGATCAGATGAAGCACATCTTCTCTATATGAAGTTTTTGTAGATCCTTCCTAGATGCTAATGTTGCCACAACTTTGTATTTACAAATATGTAAATTGTGCCATTACTAATATGTGAAAATTTCTCCAGAGATAGATAAAGAGAGGTACAGAGAGAGACACACACACAGAGACAGAGAGACAGAGAAACAAAATGGGGAGGGGAGACTGAGGAATCATTTATTATATACCAAAGTAAGCTCTTTGAGTGCAGGCCTATTGAATTTTTATCTTTGTACTACTATGGCTTGACATAGTTCATGATACAAAATAAGCCCTTAATAAATACTTGTTGATTGATTAAATCATAAAGTGTTGTTTTCAACATGTTTTATGTTGAAAAAGAGAGAGAAAGAGAGAGAGAGAGAGAGAGAGAAAGAAAGAGAGAGAGAGAGAGAGAGAGAGAGAGAGAGAGAGAGAGAGAAGAGGGGGAATGAATTATGGATGATCTTTGCAAGATTATCTAGAAATTTAGGCAAATATTAGCTGCCAAATTGATGTTACCATTTCACCAAGTCACCCTCTCTTCCCCTATTCAACAACTTCAATGGCTCCCTATTGCCTCTCATTTAAAGCTCCCATATACGTTTCTAGTCATGTTTTATACTACTTCTCTTCATCTATTATCCCTAGTATTTTAATATACTCCATTCTTCCAAGCCCAGCTCAAGGTCCTCTCCTTAAATGAGTTTTTTCTTGACTGGACTTGTGTTCAAAGAATTGCCAGAATGCTCCACAATAACTTGTATTTATATTGTACATATTTTGTATATATTCATATATGTTTATGTTGCTTTCTCCATAGAATATATGCTCCTTAAGGACAGGGTATGTTTTATATTTTTGTATTTTTAGTGCTAAGAACCTGGTCTTGCACACAGAAGATGCTTAACTAATGGTTTTAGATTTGATTGATTGATTCATTCTCCATTCCAGACAATCTAGTCTGCTACGTACCTTTCTGTACTTTCTGTACTAGATATTTTACCCCCCCCCACTTCTGTTTCTCTGTACTAATGTATAAAGTTGTCCCCCATTCCTTGAATATACTCTTACACTTCTTCTTCTTAGTATCCCTATCTTCAGGGTCTACCTCCAACCTAAATATCATTAATGACTCTTCCCTCATCCAGATTAATTTTATTTATTTAATTTTTTTTTATTGTTTTCTTTTTTCTAGTTAAACATGTATATTAATTTTTTAAATACACATTTCATTATGGATCATGTTGGGAGAAAAAATCAGAACAAAGGGAAAAACTGAGAGAAAAAAAAACAGAAGAAAAAGAAAGTGAACATGGCATGTATTGATTTACATTCATTCTCCATAGTTCTCTCTCTGGATGCATGTGGCATTTTCTATCCAAAGTTTATTGGGATTGCCTTGGATCACTGAATCCCTAAGAAGGAGCATTTTATAGTTGGTCATGTTATTGTGTACACTGTATTCCTGGTTCTACTTATTTTGCTCAGTATCAGTTTGTATAAATCTTTTCAGGCCTTTCTAAAATCTGCTTGTTCATCATTATTATAGAGCAATAATATTCCATTACTTTCATATATCATAATTTATTCAGCCATTCCCCAATTGATGGGCATCTACTCATTTTCCAATTCTTTATTACTACAAAAAATGCTGCTAAAAATGTTTTTTGCATATCAGTCCTTTTACCTCCTTTATGATTCCTTGGGATACAGATCCAGTAGTAACACTGTTAGATTAAAAAGTATGCAGCTTTATAATTTGAGTGCATAGTTTTCCAAATTGCTTTCCAGAATAGTGGGATCATTTCACAACTCTACCAATAATGCATCAGTGTCTTAATTTTCCCACATTCCCTCCAATATTTATCATTATCTTTTTCTGCCATTTTATCTAATCTGAGAGGTATGAGGTGATAGTTCAAGTTGTTTTAATTTGTATTTTTCTAATTAATAGTGATTTAGAGCATTTTTTTTCATGAGTATAGATGGCTTTAATTTCATCACTTGAAAATTGTCTGTTCACATCCTTTGACCCTCTCTCTCTCTCTCTCTCTCTCTCTCTCTCTCTCTCTCTCTCTGTAATTGTGGTTAAGTGATTTGCCCAGAGCATGTTAAGTGTCTGAAGTCAGATTTGAACTAAAGTTCACCTGGTGCTCTATCTACTACACTAACAAACTGTCGTTCTTGGATCATTCTTTAATTGGGGACCAGATTAATTTTAGATAGACTTTTTAATTTATTCATTTGTGAGCATTTTGAATTCTCTCCTGTGATTATTTAATTTGTGTTTTTGTATTCTCTTAATAGGAGCTTTGTGTAATATGATGAACTGAACTGAAAAAAAAAATCTACTCCTGATACATCTTTTAAAAATTTACATTCATTTATTCTTTTTTAATTTAATTTTTATTTTTCAATTACATGTAAATCAGAATTTAAACATGTATTATTTTTAAATTTTGAATTGCAAGTTCACTAATTCCCTCTTTCCCCCTTTTTGATATAGATTATACATGTGCAGCATGCAAAAACACTCTTGAGATTTTTTTTTAAATGCAACTAGAGCTTTTCTTATCTGAATCGCACAAAATCTGGTGAACTCCTCTGAGAAAATTAATGGATACAGTTCTTCACTTCTTAAGTAGAAATGACCTAATGGCTATCCAAAAAAGGATTTCCAGAAAGATGGCCTAGGCCAAGTGAAGACAGGGGAATGACTAGATTTCCCATCTTTTTTTATGATCCTTTGGTGTCATCAATGAAGTGTTTCTGTTTTCTAAGGCTAAGCTATCAAGCTGGTTCCTAGCTGCTATTTTTGATGTTTTTTCCCATTAAAATTAAAATAAAAACAGCTCCTAGAAAATCTTGCCCCTTTTATAGAACACTTACGTAATATGTAAATATGCATCTAAATTGCTGGGTCTTTTTCCAACCAAAGCAGCATAGAATAGCAAGATGCATTTGAAAAATGAGATAAACTTGTATCTGGGAACATTTCTACTGCAATGAACACTTGAACATTTTTCTTTTTAACTTAACTGACTGCTTGGAATAAATGGCCCTGGGTAGAAAAGAATCAAGAGAGCCAACCCCTATGACTAGTTTTGCTACTGATTTGTGGGAGCCATAAAAAACATAGGATAATTCCATACTGCCTCAGTTTCTTGGATGCTACTTCTGCCTCACAGAATGTGCTATGAAGATAAAGTGGATGGTGACTTGTTTTGAACTCCTCTATAGAAAGATTCAGAACATTTTCCTTACCTCTTCCCACTCTTGGAAATGATAATTTATTCAACATTAGAATAAGCCCTAGGGGAGATAATTGGTGATTGGAGATCAAGTAGCACAAATGATCTTTTCTTTCTATAACCAAACAGGTTCCTGTCTTTGACCATCTGTCAGAAACAGGCACTCTTCATCTGCTCTGCTGCTCTTCATCCACACTAACCAACCAGGGGTGCTTCTCCAGAGCAGGGGGTCTTAACCTTTTTGGTGGTATGGACACATTTGATAGTCTGATGAAACCTATGGATCCTGGCACAAAATACTGTTTTAAAACAGATAAACTACATAGGATTACAAAGGAAACAGATTATGTGGCTATACATTTATCAAAATATGCTGAAAAATAAAGTTCATGGACTCTAGATTACGAACTCAGGGTTTATCTCATCTTTGGGGCTATAATTTAATCAACACTGAAGTGAACCCTGGAGCAGAGCTGACCTCGTTGCGGATTGGAGACCTTGCTTTGTGTATCTGGCAGGACCAGGGACTCATCATTCTCCCTGTCCTAGCTGGTTACGTGCATTCTCCCTCTCTCCCCGTTTCCATCTCCTGCTCATGGAACGATAATTAAACCAACAGTACCATTGCTACTGTGAATGGTGAGATTTTGTGACTCTGAGTCATAGGGTGTCCATGCTGATGAACTTGCTGTGGCTACCGTTCCCTGCTCCCTTAAAACCCATCCCTTGTCCTGATCCTTCCCATAATCCCTACCCCTTAGATTAAGCTCTCTTAAACGTCCCCCCTTTCTTATTGTCTTATTGATAACAAACTGCCTTTAATACTAGACTAGTTCCTTCCTCCTTGGAAATGCCTTTTCATATATTTAATTTTCTATGTGGGTGGTTTTGCTGCTGCTTCTTTTTTTTTTTCCCCCGGTTTTGTCTTTGTTTCTCCTGCACCTAGCAAAGTGTTCTGGCGCTGTGTGTATTATACACACAGTAGGTAATTAACAAAGCCTGTTGAATTATGGGATAAATCCACAATTTAGGTTCATTTCATGGAGACTGAGGTATTGTCACACATCAACTCTAGTTTCTAGGAATAGCAAAAACAAAAATCACTAGAAAACCAGTTGCATGGAGATGGAGAAGACATCTAAGCATGGGGAAGGGAAAACTGCTGAAAGATAAATGCTCAGAATGTGTTTGAGCTGGTTCAGTCCTGCCTCCCCCCCAAGACCTTATTCTCTTGTACCTGGTATACAGAGGTGGGGGATGGGGCAGGAAGAGAGTGAAATGAGAGATCTCCATACCAAAGCATTTACTAAATTACGGTCTAAGGCATCGCAAAATGAGTGTTTCTACCACAAAAGAAAAAAGGATCTTCAAAACCTTTTTGGCTCAATAATCTGATTCCCCTGCAAAGCACCAAGTCTCCCGCATGATTCTCGGAAATCAGTATCCGGCGCTGTGCTTCAGAAGTTTTCCACCCAGCAACAGGATGATGTCAGTAGCAAAAGCGAACAACCAATCAAGAGGAAGAATGAATCAGCCAGTGCAGGGATTCTGCTCCCCTGTTTCCTAGCAAAAGCTAGCTCGGCTCTGAAAAGCGGGGAGTTGTTCTCACTTCCTTGGCTCTTGAAGCCGAGACTCGATGGCTCCTGGCCCTGAAAAGTGCTTTGCAGAGAATGCATGCATTTAAACTGATTTGCATATAGACCAGAATCCCTATGGATATCAGTTCTGAGCCTGGCTGTGTGTTTGTTGAAAATTGAGGAAGGACATGAATGAGGAAAAAAACAGCATTCAATTGTTGCCCTCTTAGAAACAGCCGAAGCCTGGAAACAAATTATTTTCATGGAAATAATTCTCTGTATCTCCTTTGCAAGTTAACTGTTACTCAAAGATCAATACTGTATGGACTTTGAATCTGGCCTTGGTGTTTTAAGGCTTATTCAGATGAACCTCAATAGCTATTATTTCACTTGTGAGTCAGAGACATTATTATTTAATAGCACTAAAATAAGCACAGCGTGGATATTTTAAAATTAAAGTGCAAATAGGAAGTTGGTGATTGTGACTTGCAGTCAGTTTTTGTCATCTGTCTTTGCAGCGCCCCTGGACAGCGTTGCTTTAGTCTGGCTGGGACAGCTACAGGGATGAGCTCAAAATTTTCTTTCATCCATTGCCCTGATGTTAGTTGACAGTGACGGCAATGCAGGTCCTGGAGAGCAGGAGCCAAAGGGTTACTCTGCCCAAAGAAAGCAAGACAATTTATTACACCTCCTTCCCAGATTCCCCTAAAGTCATCAGCCTGCCTAGCACACTTAGGCAGTCTGTAACCTAGTACCAAAAGGCAGATTTGCTTTCTTGTGGGAGGCTAAGTACATTTTTTTTAAAGTACACCTTCTCAAAAAAAAATTTTTTTTTCCATTTCCCTTCTCTCTTTTCAGTATCTTAAGTAGTTTTCAGAAAGCACCTAGATCTGGTGAACAACAAAAAAGGAATAGGATTTAAGAAGCCTAAATCCCAGCTCCAGACTTATCTCTGACTCTCTGCCCTTGACCATGAAATGCAAATTAGGACTACCTGAAGGAAAGCTTTTTTTTTTTTAAATAATGAAAAGACTGAGTTACTGAATATATTTAAAAGGAAGACCAAAGTATTAATTTCAAATACAGTGGAACTAAGCAAAGTATTTGCAAATAGAGGTCATAAAGTCATTGAACTTTAGACCTTGTGGAAAACTTTGCTATCATCCCGGCCAAGATCTTTGGAGAAGTATTTTAACGAATGGAGCCAAATACTCTAGCTCTCTTTATAGCTTATTACTTATTACATTTGCCTCAGGGTTCCAGTGTCACCTTGAGGAGTTGGGGGGGGTGTCTCTTCTGTGCTGTTAGCTGGAGCCCCATTTTGCATTCTCCCCACTGCTTGGAATAGCAACCTGGTTCCATTTAACTATTTAACATCTATTAGCTTTTATAAAGGGATCTTTAAACTGTAGGACCAAATATACAAATGTTTTCCCAAGTGCCAGGAGGAATATTTTCTCCTATACCACCTGGGTCTCTGGGGGGAAGTAGGCTCAATTTAGTTCAGTTTTTGACCAACCAAATTCTTGACCATATATGGCATGACTGTTGGATAAAGGGAATTGGTGGTGGGGTGTGGGGTAGAGGAAGCATTTATGAAAAGTCTAAAAAAAATTATCTCTTTTGATCCTCATAACAACCTCATAAGGTAGGTACCATTATTAGCTTCATTTTAAAGTAAAGGAAACTGAGGCAGAATGAGATTAAGTGCCTTGACCTCTATCACCCAGCTATGAAATATACAAGGTTGGATTTGAACTCAGGTTTTTGTCTTTATTCCAGGCCAGTATCTTTTGTCTGAGATGAAAAGCCAATGATTCTTCTTTCGGAGATTTTAAAACAGAGGGTAAGGTTGGAGGGCTGCCTTTCTGGACTACATGGTGTCATAAGGAAGAAATTCACATGGTCTGTCCCCTTTCAGAATGGTCTTTCACCAGGTATTGTGGGCAAATAAAAAATCCTACCACCAGGACCAGAGCAACCAAAAAGATTTAGTCCAAAGGCAGTTTCTTGAAGGAAGCTAAAAGCAGGTTTCTCCATACCAGTCAAAGAGCATCCTAGGTGGTTAGCTGACCAGCAGCCAGTTACAAAACGCTTATGCCTGCTCCATAGTCTTTTCAAATCATTTCTCTTACATGCCCCCTGAAAGTAGGCAAATAATATCTACATTGAAAGGCTGTCTCAGACAAACAGATGGGGTCTAATTATGCACCAGACACCCATTACACAAATTGTATCCTGAAGAGCAAGGACCTGGATTCAAATTCAGCTCTTTCAATATGTCGTTTATTTGACCTTAAGCTAGGCACTTATTTTTCTGAGCCTCAATTGGGGAATGGGAGAAGGAACTGGAATAGATGACTCATAAACTTTCTTCTAGTTCTAAATCCATTTGCCTATGAATGCAATCAGAATATAAATTATTACTTCAAAAGGTCTGTTCTTATAAGAAAGTTAAACTGGGCCACCCACAATCTTATTCATTTGCTTAGCAAATCCTTTATCTATAGATAGAGCAAACAGTACTCCAGTCTAAGGGCTTCTGAATTAACACCAACACAAGATCAAGAAAGTTTTACTCTATTGATCTGACTTAGACTTGGGGTCTAAGATTAGCCCCAGTACTCTCTACATGGTAGATATCTAAATATGAATTTGTTGAATTATCTACAGATATATGCCTTGAATATTTAAAAGTGTTAAGTGATCTATAAAGACCCTGATGTCATTCTTTATCCTATATCATATCATATTAAAGAATTTTTGTGTTCTAGTTACCACATTTCAGGAAGGAAATTGACAGGCTGGAAGAATGTCAAGAAGAGTGAATGGGAAATAAACAATTAACAGAAGTCTGAGAAGGAATAGTCAGATAGGTAGAAGGAGAGCCAGGAGAGAACAATTTTGTGCAAGCCAAGGGAGAAGAGTATCCTAGAAGACGGGAGTGGCTAACAACACCAAATACAGCAAAAAGCTCTGTAAGAATAAAGACTATGAGAAAATCTTTAAATTAAGCATTTCAAAGGTCATTGGTGACTCTTCTGAAAATAGTTTGAGTGAATTGGGACCATTTAGAGACAGATTACTAGGGATTGAGCAATGAAAGGGTGGCCAGGAAATAGAGGCAATGAACACAGACAATTCATTTGGAAAGTCTGCCATGCTTATATCCCTAGCATGAGCAAAATTCTGGTTCTAGTCTGATACTTTCCAAGAATCCAAATTTCTGACAGTAGGAAGAGTAAAAATATTAGCAGTGAATTTTATGTATGTTAAAAAGCTTACATCATGGGCTTTTTTTTATTAACTCCAGTGAAAGACACTTTAATGAATAGCAATTTTAATTAGGTCAGACCTTGCACAGCAGTTTTATTTTTTTTTTCAATCTAAGCTTGCAGAAATCAGACTATCAGACTATTGAAATCTTTTAGATATTAAGACAAAAGAATGGATACTATCATTTTAACAAAAGGCCTTGTGGTTGTCCCTGGTGTTTGGAAAACTCTTTTCTCTCTTTTCTTTTTTCCTCTCTTAAAAAAAGAAAAAACAAAATATAAAGTAAAAGAATGTAGAGTAGGTCAAGTTTAGGCTAGAATGCGAGAGTTAGAAAACAAACTTTGAGGTCATCTAGTCCAATTCTAATTTTATAGATGGGAAACAAACCTAGAGGCAATGACTTGCCCAAGATCAGATAGCCAGTTAAGGACTGAGTGAGGACTAAAAGTCAGGTCTTTATTTAATTATGGGTCAGATTGGATGAGGGCAACTAGTGGATAGAGACTTGGACCTGGAGTAAGAAAGACCTCACTTACTATCTATGTGACTCTGGGCATGTCACTTAATTGTATTTGCCTTAATTTCACCATCTATAAAATGAACTGGAGAAGAAAATGGCAACAGAAATGACTGAACAGCAATATAAGATGAACACGTTAGATGAACACGTTAGAATATTATAGGAGTAATAGATGACCTAGGAACTCCTTTCCCACTGAGATTCTTTGATCTGGTCTCTTTACAGGACTTTCCCTAGAATTCTTATTCTAACTAATGGACTTGGAATTTCAAACCTCTCAGGTAAAAGACTAATTTCCCACACAGATCCCAATCCATTGAATTCATTCCCCTTATTTCTCCCACTTCCCCTCCAAATCAAAACAAATAAAACAAGACCTCAGTTTTAAAAGCAAGTTTTAGGGACCTTGGATCTGGAGAGTTTGGATCGGTTGTCACCAGACTAACAATGGGGTATCTAAATGGCATTGTGGATAAAATTCTGGGCTTATAGTTAGGAAGACCTGAATTCAAATTTGACCTTAGACACTAGCTGAGTGACCTGGGTCAAAACATTGAAACTGTATATATTTCTGTTTAACTTCACATTTAGAACTATTTTTTTTTTCTTTTTAAACTGGACCCATGATTTCATCTATGTAGGAAATTCCTAGTTAAGAACTTCTGTAAAATGCAGCTTAGCACCTACTTCATAATTGCCTGTCTTTGTCTCCCATGAGAGGTTCAGTGCATTGTTTGAGACTGTACAGAGGATATAGAGAAGAGGTACTTGAATCCAAATCTGCCTGAAGGAGGGTCCTCTGGAACCCCACTCTGCTCCTCCCCTCCCCATTCTCCATTTCCCACTTCCCTTCTCCCTTTTACCCTCCTTTTTCCCTTCTCTCATCCCCTTCTCATGCTTCCCTTTTCTCCTATTTTCCTCTTCTCTTCCTCCCCTTTCTTGCATTGCTGAAGTTAAATTCCTTACTGCCAGTTCCCTATTTCAATGAAGTCACAGGTTCAAAAACCAAAAGCTTTGCACATAACAGATTTGCATATAACATAACTTAATGCAATAATAAATAATTCTGATAGTTTTCATGGTAGCTCAAGGCTGTTAAAAGTCAATGGAACTTTCCCACTAACAGGAGACTACATTGAGTTTGAGTCAGCTGATTAGAGCTGATATTACTTTTCTCACTTGGGACTGGAAGTACAATAAACCATTTGGGACAAATAACTCCAAGGAGCCATGATTGGGTATAAAATCACTTTCAAATTAGAGAGTTGTCTGGATCAGGTATGGTACTCATGGAAATATATTTACAATAGCTAAGGTACAGGGATCTAATATGACTGACCAAATCACTGAGGAATATTCATTTTGGATAATAGGTATCAAGTCCTGAGAAAATATCGTAGACTTGAACTGGATTTGGGGTTTGCATTTGGAAATAGACATATGGCCTATAGGAAGCTATCTCAGTGAACAGAGCATTGAGCTTGGAATCAGGAAGACATCTTTATGAGTTCAAATCCACCTTCAGATGCTTATTAGCTGTGTGACTCTCAGCCAGGCTTTTTTTTTTTTTTTTTTTTGCTTTAAGGCTGTTTGCAGCATTCCTTATTTATAAAATGAGATAGAGAAAGACATGGTAAACCACTCTAGCATCTTTACCAAAAAAACCCTAAAACGGGGTCAGGAAGAGTGATGACTGAAACAACAGAACAATATAAACTATGAACTTAATCTCCCTCTTCATCTTCCCAGAGACTAAGGTGGATCAAGGGAAAGATTATGCTCCCCACATGTTGGTAAAGGAAATTTGTATGTTTATAATTTACCTTTTGAAATAACTATTTCTGTATAAAGCCTAACACACATAGAGCCCATCACCACCAGTTTTTTAAATTATTTTTTTCATTTAGCAAACCTTTCTCTTCCTCTTCCTCCTCTTCCTCTTCCTTCTCTTTCTCTTCCTTCTCCACCCTCCAACTTTAAATAAATAAAACTTTTGAAACAAATATGCTCAATAAAACAAAACAAATTCCCATCACTGTTGATGTCCAAAAAAATTATATTTTACATATTGAGTTAATTATCTGTCTGTCAAGAAGTTCAAGAATGTTCTTGATCATCAGTACCCTGGAACCAAAACACCACCAGTTATAAAATTTCCTATTCAATCATTACACTAGCTTCCCTATAATCTGGGAATCTTGTCATACCAAAGGACAAAAGCAATGAAACTCTCTGAAGCCTGGTGGCAATGGTCATGTGTCCTGGGTTAAGGGCTGGGAGTGATCCTTCAGCTTTCTCATTTAGGATGGAAGGCTAGTCAAAGGAGAATGATACAATTAAATATCTGATCCAATCTAATGCTTTTTATCTATATTTTACAAAATATGCATGAGCCTCTAGAGACCTTTTTTTTTTCTTTGGTGTCTAAGACTCATTTAGATTTAAAAAAAGAAAGGAAAAGAGGATGAAAGCAAATATATTTAACTTGACAATCTTCTTTGTTGTTATTTTATTGGTAACTTAAAAAATCATATGTCCATTTTTTTATTTTGTTCAATGGGAAGAGAAAAATTAGCCTTCCTGTAAGGCTAGTATGCTCTTGGTGTAAAAAGGCTGCTTGTTTCCTTTGACACTCAGTCTCTAGACATATTGTATGCTGTAATCTGATTTTAAAGTTTAAAAACAAAAAGATGCTTCCGTTGCAGAAATTTATCTTGTTGAAGTTCATGGAGAAAATGTTCTCAAGGAACAAAATACATCTAAATGATGTGTGAAATTTCAGGAAGGCTATGCAGTCAGAGGACCTGGTTTCATGTCCTGGCTTTGCTTCTTATTATTTTTGTAACTTTGGATCAAAAGGTTGTGGTCCGGAGTAGGGGAACAGGGTTTTAACCTAGAGTGCTAATGTCAGAACAGAATCATCCTTCTTTCCTATAGGAACTGCTGCCTCACTGAGAGGTACTTCCAGAAGTATTTGGTACCAGGACTTTCATACTGCTACTTCTGGGGTTCTGTCAGCTTCTTTTTCCAGCTGGGCCCTCTCAGCTGTTATTAGACTTCTCTCTGTCTTGGCATCTGTGATGGTCCTCCCACTTTCTTCTCAACTGAATCTTCCACAGGATAATAATTTCTATGCCTCAATCCATCATCTGTAAAAAGAAGGGGTTAGTCTGTGGTTCCTTCTGGTTCTAAATCAAAGGTATTGATCTAGAGCTGGAAAGAAGAGTACAGAACATTTAGTTGAACCCCCTTTCCTTTACAGATTAGGAAACTGAGACCTAAAGAGTTAAATGACATGCCCAAATTACACAGGTAGTAAATGATTGAACAGGGACTTGAACACAAGTTTTAGGCTCCAAATCCATCAACCTTTACATTGATGCTATGGGAAGTGGAAGACAAGCAAACAAAGGGCCTTTTATTTTTACTCCATCTACCAGAAAAAGCAAAGCTCCTCCCAACCCCAAAGTGTGAATCTGTCAGGGGAAAATGTAGGCTCATAGCAATAAGTTGTTTAATTACCCACAATAATTACTAGTCTTATAAAATCAAACTCTTAAAAACATTTTGGAAACTTGTTCTTTGAAAACCTGGTGCCATACGAAAAGGCAAGGACCAGGCTTCTGGCACATTGTGTGCTGAACCCAACATACTTTGAAGGCTTAGCAAATAATCAGTGAGTCACCTTGATGGAAGGATGTTGAAATGGGCAACCAGAAGGTCCAGATGAATAAAGAAGAAAGAAAAACAACTACTTTGTTTAGAAGCATCAAACCTTAGATCCAGAAGGTATGGAGACAGCCCCGTCAGAAAATGGTCTTTGGTTGTTTATTGTTTTGTTTCCAAATCAACCCACTACAACTCCACTAAGTATTGTGTAAAGAACTAGGAAATTAAAGCCTTGGGTCCTTGTTTTTATTACTTTGGGATTTTATGTTCCAGTCTGTCTTTGGATACAATTTGGGCCTCCTGATAAGGAAAGCTGATGCTGCTGTTGTTGCATGATTCAATTTGTTTTGGGAACAAAACAAATCTCTAGAGAGGAATCTGTTTAACTTAGAGTTCTGTTGAATAGGGCAGCCACTCCCAGGGGAGAAGCAGGGCTCCTGGCCAGTTCAGAGTTGATTGAGTTAAATCCTAAAACTATAGGCCAAGGTAACAACCAATTTTGAAGACTTGCTCTGAAATCCTTTACTGCCATGGGAAATAGAAAGCCCAGAATTGAAAACATTCCAGAAATATAAATGAGTTTGTCAGCTTTACCCAGATTAGAACCTGGGCTTTCTAAGGCTCTCAGATTTCTTATGACAAGATAAACCCCTCTAAATCATGACCTCTGGCCCAGCCTCCCTAGGAAGTGGGACTTTATGTCCATCAAAAGTGATTAGTTGATAGGTTTTTTTTTTTTTTTTTCAACCAGGGATTCTCCCCCCCCCCCCAAAAAAAAAAGAACCTTACATTTGAGATTCCTAAAGAATATATTGTGGTAGAGAATTCCATATTTTCTAGACTGTATCACCTCCCAAGGAGCTTGATATAAACTCTGGCCTCTTGCTGAAGTATGTGCATGCACCAAGCTCTAGATTGCAGAGAGCAAGACAGGAGATGGAATCCTGACTCAGTCACTTAGCATTTGTGTATTGCTAGGCAAGCCCTATAATCTTGCTGGGTCTCAGTACCCTTATCTCTAACATGAAATGGTTGGACTGGATGGCATCCAAAATTCCTTCCATCTTTAAATCTATGATCCTATGATCCTGGGATAGTCCTCTTTCGAGTGAACAAAATAGGAAAAGGGCTCATAATTCTTGAAATTCAAACACCAGTGATTAAAGGCTGTTTCAAAGGCAATTAGTGGCTAAGGGTGGTGGTTCTACCTTGTTGGGAGGGCACAGCAATTCATTGCTTCCCCAGTGACTGCAAATAGGGCTGTCTCAAGGATGATTGGTAACTGAGTCAGGGAGGAGGCTCCTGTCTCTAGGTTAGGCACTGGGGACTAATGAAGAATTCCCTATGTCTTCCCATGGACTTACCTATTCCTCCTTAGAGAGTGTAGCCCAGACTCAACTCAATGGGAGGAGCTCTAGTCCTCTCTTAATCATTCCTGCTAACAAATGAAAAATTTCCCAGAGCATGTGGCTGAGCCAGGAGGTGAGACAGAAAGGGCAAAAAGATAGAGGAGTCAAAGGTCAGCAATGGGATTGAACACAACCAGAAAACAAATATCTTTTCCTTTTTCTTCCCAAGATGAATATTGTGGCCAAGATAAACTTAGAAATGACGGGGACTGGCTTCCTATTTTTTCCTGGAAGGGAGCAAGTATTTGGAATAGTATCTAAAGAACAGATACAGATTCCTTTGTGTTACATCGTTGCCAGTGCTTCAAGGCTCTTCACCTGAGCCCACATCACTAAGTAGACTTTTGGGGCTATTCTAATTAATCATTAAAACAGGAGATCTGCAGGAACCAAACATAAACCATGGACATGACATCGTTTATGGTTTTATGTTTCTATCCTATCTTCTAGTCTCGAACATTTTGTGAACTGAAATCCAGCATTTTACTGGGATTTTTTTGGCAAGGACAGAAGTTACCTCTGTGGCAAAAACAAGGGAAGGGGAAAATGTCTAATTGTAAATTCTGATGATTGTAGGCAACAAAAAAGCCACAAGAAACTGTGAAAATAAAATGAAATTGAGAATTCCAAGGTTTTGAATTTAGGATGTAGACAGGATATTGAGATTGATGCCTTTATTTTTATAAAAAAATTTCAGTGATTTTGCTGTTATTGTTGAAGATACCCTCTTGCTTTTACTCTCTGGAAGACTTCAGTATGCCAAGTGTTTTCTCTTCTAGAAATCTGAGTCATTGACCAATTCTAAATCTCCCAGGCAAATACTCAGGTCATAACTCATTCAAGCTGGAGGGCACCTGAGAGGTCATCTTGTGAGATTTCTTATTTTATAGACAATGAAGATAAAATAAAGATAAAGAAATGAGACCTGAAGAAGTTAAATGACTTGACCAAGTTCTCATGGGTGACAGAGCTGGAATTTAAAACCAGTTCCTTTGCCAAACCTAATCCTTTTTTCCATTGTACCATGTGTTCTGCCTCCTTAGGGCTAAAGGCTAAAGAAGGAGGTAAAGGGGATTTAGAAAAAAATGTTATTTAGTGAGGGTTAAAGAAGCTGTTAATGAGAGGAGAAAGAAAACAACTTATATATAAACTTTAGAATCCTTATTTGCATTAATTATGTAGAGTTCTTGAGGTCAGGAGGCATCTTTCTTACTAAGGATCCTCAGCTCTGAGCAACCTAAGAGGTATATTCAGTTCTAAAGAAGCTCTAAAAAGAGAAGCCTGGTTCCTTTCTTAAAGTCTCTGGTTTATTTCACTTCTATTCCATAGTGAACTCTGAGGACACTTTAATAAAACTTAGAAATTTAATTCATATCCAGGACACTTTAGAAAGGTCTTTTTTATAAATGTATTCAATGGACAAAATAGATACTTATTTTTTTCTTTACCCTAGGAATAAACACACAAAACTCATAAGTGTATATTGACAGATTGAAAAACTATATTTGATACATGATATAGAACTCATAATATGCTAGGGAATTAATATTTAAAACATTAAACATTGGTGAATAGTTATTTTGCTTTCATCTTGACTTTGCATTGTCCAAGCACCTACCTTAAAGTTCTTAGCTTCTGACAAGTATTACACAGCTGGGATTCATCCTCCTGTCCTTAGTCCTTATATCTGTAAAGAACATTATGGCAGCTGAAGGAAACATATAAGTCAGCTGACAGTGACTGAGGCAAGAACAAGTTTTTTAAAGATCAGATCTTAAGATCTAGACAAAAACATGTATTAGCTGCTTTTTTCCCCATGGGATGAGGGAAAAAAATATCTTCTACTCATCTTAGGAAGTCAAAAGAAAGTTATCTGAACCCTAAGTCCCAAATTCCGAAGAGAGGCTTAGAGTAAAAGTAGAGGCTGTCTCTTCCTTTATAGCAGCTCTTCCTTTTTAGCAGCTCTTGCTTCTCAATGACCAATACTCCTTCACACAGTTCTCTGTCATGAAGGTGGGAGAGAGGTGTTACTTGGGGATTAACCAGAAACCTTTGGTTTTGAATGTAATTTAACAAGGGACTCTACCAGGAGATGTCATGCACATGTTCAGATCAAGAGAAAATATCCCAGCAGATGGAGAAGAGAGTTGCATTTAATTGATTATTCCCATTATTTGGCCAAAATTAATACTGCAGATAGTTCTCTGAGTGATTGACCTAGACAAGAACAAGTGGGCCATAGTGAGAGAGACAAATGACCAAAGAGTTACTGGTTGTGAGTACAGAACATCTATATTGCAAAGATTTCTTCACTCTAGGATAATTAATTTAAAATTGGGAGGGGCCTCAGAGACTATCTAATTTAATATTCTCATTGACAAAAATTGCATTTTATTTTAGCATTCATTTTGTTTTTAAAACTTTCATTCCAAGGGAAGATCAGATTCCTCCCACCCCAAGCCCTGCTCCAAATCAAAAAGAGGACAAATGGAGTATAGCTGTGCCACCTTAGATAACCCCTAGAAGTTTCAATTAGTATTCATTTTTTAAAAAGTTTTAAGTTCTTAATTCTTTTCCTACCTCTTGCCCCTCCATAATCCATTGAGAAGGTAAGATGATATCAATTATACATCTGAAGTCATGTGAAACATATCTTTGTATTAGCCATATTGGGGGAAAAAAGCAAGAAAAATAAAGTGAAAAAAGTATGCTCCTATCAGCATTCAAGAGTTCATTTGATCTTGGATGTAGATAGCATTTTTCTTTGTGAGTCTTTTGGAAGTATCTTGGATCATTATATTGATTAGAATAGCTAAGTCTTTCATAGTTGATCATCATTACAATATGGCTTTACCATGTGCAATGTTCTCCTGGTTTTGCTTGCTTCACTTTGCATCAGTTCATATAAGTTATTTGGGGTTTTTCTGAAACCATCCTGCCCATCATTTCTTATAGAACAACAATATTCTATCACAATAATATACCACAACTTGTTCAGATAAACTCCAGTTGGGCATCCCCTCAATTTCCAATTCTTTGTCAATCTGAAAAGCTCTGATATAAATATTTTTGTACACTTCGGTACTTTTCATATTTCTTTGATATCTTTGGAATACAGATATAATGTGGAAACTGCTGGATCAGAGGGAATGCACAATTTTTGTGCATTGTGTCAAAATGTTCTCCAGAATGGTTGGATCAGTTTACAACTCGACTAGCAGTGCCTAAAGTGCATATCCCCTCCAACATTTATCATTTTTTTCTTTCTGTCATGTTAGCCAATGTGATAGGTGGAAGGTAATACATCATGGTTATTTTTAATTTGTGTTTTTCTAATTAATAGTGACTTAGAGAATTTTTCCTTATGACTGTTTATAGCCTGAGGTAGCTAGGTGGCATAATAAATAGAGTTTTGGACCTGAAGGCAAGCTATTTGTTTGTTTTTAGTATTTTAATGTATTCTTCTCCAGTTATATTTGTCTTTGATGATAGTTTTTATAAGATGTAGAGCAGCTAGAAGTGCAATGGATAGAATGCCAGACCTGGAGTTAGAAAGATTCATCTTGAGTTAAGATCTGTCTTCAGATACTTACCAGCTATGTGACTCTGTTCAAGTCACTTAACCCTCTATGCCTTCATTTCTTCATCTATAAAATAAGCTGAAAAAGGTAATGGCTTACCAAGAAAATCCAAGATTGGGTCATGACTAAAAAAACTCCTGAACAATAACAATTAATAGTCTTGATTTTTTTTTTTTTTTGTATTTTGAAAACTACCTATTCTTAGCCATTGAGGGATGGTCCTTATTTTTATGTTTGGCTGTGTTCCCTGTACATTTGAGAAACAAGGACTTTATCAGAGAAACTTTCTGTAAACAGCCCCTCTCCTCAGTTTGCTGCTTTCCTTCTAATTTTGGCTGCATTGATTTTGTTTGTGGAAAAACTTTTAAAATTTCATGTAATCAAAATTATCCAATTTATTTCCCATACTTCCCATATTGCTTGGTCATAAACTTTTCCCTAGGGATACATAGATCTGAAATGTAAATTTTTTCATTTTTTTTCTGACTTGCTTGTGATATTCTTTAGGTTTAAATCATATGTCTATTTTTTACCTTATCAGTATATGGTGTGAGATGTTGACTTATGCCTAGTTTCTACCAAACTACTTTCCAGGTTCTTAACAAGTATCAATTTTTTTTTAATGATTACTACTTTGTAGTATAGTTTGAAATCTGATACTGCTAGGTCCTCTTCACTTTTTGATTCTCTTGAGATTCTTGACCTTTTCTTCTTTCTTGTGGTTATTTTTTCTAGTTCTATAAAATAATTCTTTGGTAGTTTGATTGATATAGTACTAAATAAGTAAATAACTTCATTTTAAAAATGAGAAAACAACTCATCAGTAATAGAGGCAAGGTTATAACCAAGTCCTTTGACATCAAAGTTGATGATCTTTTCATTATATTACAGTCTATTAGAATACAAAGAGTTGGAAGAAATGATAAAGGTAAGAAGAGGTCAATTTGTGTTTTGCAGATGAGGAAAGCAAGACCCAAAGGTATGAAGTGAAGTGACTTCTACAAGTAAGGTAATAAAAGGAAGAAGTTTATAACTTGGTCATTCAAGTCTTCTGACTTCCAAAGCTTTCTTTTGATTGAATGTGGCCCTGGAGTCTCTGATAGTAGTTCCCTATAATCTGCCATTGCTGGGACATTTTTATCCTAGCTACAATGCCAGCATTGTCTGTATTGTTTAGCCAGAGATGACGAAAAATGGAAGCCTGTAGAATTAAAGTTAAAAGGGAGGAGACCAAAAAGAAAGAAGAAGTGAGAAAAAGATTAATGATTGCCTTTTGCTTATGACTATGGAGGGCCCTTTAGGTGGAAGAGCAGCAGGAAGATGTATAGCCATGCTCTAATCACAACTCCTCCAAATAGATTTAGAAAAGGCACCAAACCAAATCCTGATAGAAAGATGCAGGGAAAAAATATCACACTGAGTAATTTTTTTTTCTAGCTAAGGTGAGTAAAGAGAGATAAAAAAACATCTATAGACACTGGAGATAAGGTTTAGACAAGATGATAGGCATGGATTTTTCTAGCATAGGGAGAGGATATATACCAGAATAAGAAAAGTTCTCAAATCCAGAATAGAAGGGCCTAAACTTAGTCAGGGCACAGAAATAGCTGCCAACTGGCAGTGTTGTTGCTCACTACCCAGTTTTGGCTCACAGATCCAGGACCGGCTGTGGAGAGGACCTGTACTTAGGGGTGGTATTCCAGGATAGTCATGGACCCTACACTGTGAACTGAGCAAAGAGCAAATTGAGAAGCAAGCAGCAGCTGTGTAGATTGGATGCCAGGAGCAGAACGGGGTCTCAGTTCCAAATTCCAAGTCAGACTGAGGCCAATCATTGCATGACCAGGGGAAGACCAAAAGCGATTGCCACTGAACCTACGGAGCTTTTTCACTCTCAGAAAATAGCTATGTCCAACAACAGTTTATTGGGATGACATATAGGGCAAACTTGTAAATGTGTTGCTCAGATGCAAACTCAGGTCAGGAGAGATAATTTAAGAATCACTAGACTATCTGAAAATTATTCTAAAAAACCCTATATATTATATTTCAAGAAATCAAAAAAGAAAATTGTTGATATCTCTTAGACCAAGAGGTGAGTATTTTGTTTCATCAGGAATCCTCTGGAATTATGGTCAATCATTGTAATGATCATATTTATTAAGTTTTCAAAATTGTTTTGCAATATTGTTGCTGCATAAACCATTCTTCTGGTTCTATTCTGTTCATCATGTATCAGTTTATACAAATCTTCCTGGATTTCTTTGAAACCATCTAGAAGGCAAAGTGAAAATACTAAGAATCCACTAGTTAACAACTGAAAGAAACTTTCAAATGAAAATGAAATGAAAACTCCCAGAAATATTATAGCCCAATTCCAGAGCTCACAAGTCAATTAAAAAAAATTCTGCACATTGCCAGAACAATTTAAGAAATCAGAAACCATAGTCAGTATCATGCATGATTTAGCAGTCATCATTATCAAGTAGTAGAAAGGTTGAGTATGATATTCTAGAAGGCAAAAAATCTAAGTTTACAATTAAAATAACAAAATTGAGTATAAAGGCAAAAAAAATCATTAATGAAAAAGCAGACTTCTAAGTGTTCCTAATGAAAAGAGAAAAATTGCAGAGAAACTTTGGAGTGAAAACATAGGAGGCAAGAGAAAAGTAAAAAGATAATAAATATGAGTGAACAATCATTCAGGAATAAATGAGGATGAACTGTTTACATTCTAATATGGGGATATATATGTGTATATATATATGTATAGATAGATAGATAGATATAGATATAGATATATAGATATACACACACATACATACATATGTCCCCATTACAACTTTCTTATCAAAAGTCATAGAGAGAATTTAGTTAGAAGAACTGGAAATGATTCTGTTACACTTTGATAATATTATAAGAAGAATGGAAAGAGAAATGAAGAGGGAATACCCTAGGGGGAAGGGAAAGACATGATGGGGAAAGTTATTTCACAGACTTGGTGTATACAAATAGGAATTTATGCAAAAAGGGAATGAGTGACACTTGAACTTCATTCTTCTCTGAACTGGTGGAGTTGAGTAAAAAAAATGAATTTCCCTCAATAGGGAAAAAGAATAAAAAAGAAGAAGGGAAAGAGAGTAAGAGGGGAGGTAAGTAAAGGAAAGCATTAATCCACAAAAAAGCAACTCTAACTAAAGATGTACAAAAATACATCTGTAGCAGTTTTTGTGATAGCAAAAAATTGGAAGCTGAAGGGAAATCCATAAACTGGAGAATGGATGATGAAAAAGTTATGGTATATTTAATAGAATGTTATGATTTTGAAAGAAATGATGAAAAAATGTTTTCAGAGAAATGGGAAGATTTGTATGAACTGATGCAAAGTAAATAAAGAAGATCCAAAAAACAGTTTATGCAGAAACAATAATACTGCAATAATAAACAATTTTGAAAGACTTAGGAAATCTGATCATTGCAATGACTAACCATGATTCATAAAGACCCTTGTTGAAAAAGGCTACTCATTTCCTGATAGAGAGCAGATGGCTTTAGAGTGTAGATAGAGGCATTTTTTTTTTTGTTTTGTTTTGTTTAATTTTGTTAAAGTATAAATGTTTATTTCAAGGGTTTGGTTATTTCTTATTGGGGTAGAGAATGGAAGTAAAGAATAGAAAAAAGAAAAAGAGAATTTTTATTGATTAAAGAATAAAATTTAATTCAAAAAAAGTTGAGAATCCTCTTTTTTTGCCCTCTCTTGTTCTATTATAATGCTATGAGTCTTTGTCTCTCCATGACAGCAAGACATGAATTGGAAAAGTGCTGAAGAGAGCTAAAGTTTTGGGGATAATTGATTAAGAACCTTATAGACAGGGGTCTAAAGTCTTTTCAATCCATAGTTTAATAAAATCACCCAAATTCTCCAGTGTTCTCCAGTGTTTTTGTACCACATTACCCTATACAATGAGAGCTTTTTCCTTCCCAATGTGCTGGTAGACAATTTTTGAAAGGAGAGAACTTCTCAATTTCATTTTGAAAGAGGTAAGAAGGAATAGAGTCAGCAGAATTGGAGATTGTAATTTGCAATTAAGGTGAAAATTAGGGGAAACAAGTTTAGTAAAAGGCTTTTGGACAATATGCTTTCCCTTCTCTTCTCCTGATAACCTTGACTTTAGGGATGCCATTGCCTTTATTACAATCTATGCAACCTGTGCCTATAACTTTATTTTTTCTATGCTTTTTCTGATTGAGGTATTTTACTACAAAATGAATTGCAAAGTAGAGGCTCCCAATATTTTTCCATTCTTTGCACCCATAGGCTTTTAGTAACCATTCCCCAAACCTCTGTTCAACATAAAGGGAAGTAAATTTCTAGGTTTACCATGCATATAAGCACAAGCAGTCGAAATTAATCTATTACTTTCTTATATCCCCTTGACAATTTTGTTATCCCTTAGGTGGTATGTGTGTTCCATATTGGGAACTCCTGATATAAATGATTTCTTAATAATCTATCACATGAATACCAATCAGCATGTATGGGTCATCTATTATGTGCTCTGATAGAGGACATGATAGATAAAAAAATAAACAATTCTTTTACTTCAATTACCTTGGTAAGATTTAAGTACAGATTGAAGGTAAGGCAAATTTTATATATCTTACATGTCTACATTGGAAAAAGGAGGATCATACTTTATTAACAGTGGAGTCAATAATCTAGGCACTTGAGAAGCCCATCTGGAAAAACTAGTTCTCTGTAGAATCAATTGAAAAATTGACAGTTGAATGAATTCAAGCTTTACTGACAGACAACTCCCAAAGATTAAGGATAAAGCAAACCACTTTGGAGTCTGACCCAATCAGGAAAGTTATCTATACTTTCCATATTTATTAAACAACTGCTTAATTTTATGCTTTTCAAATATATTTTTAAAAATTCTATTTAGAGCGAGGCACAGGCAAAAAAGAGAAACATGATGCAAAAATGCAGAAATCAATTACCAGTTAACTAAAACTAATGATGGGGAGAATAGACATTGCACATCTCATCTTAGTTCCTGAAATGTCTCCTGGGGGAAAAGAATCAAGATATGGTGGAATTTGTTCAGAACCTAATTAGAAAGCTCTTTAAAATTGTATGACCCCCTTTATTGGGTTTAATCACATTTCGAGGTTGTAATACAGGTAAGGATTGATATTTTATTCATGGAGGGAGGTGCCATAATATATCTGTCTAACTTTATGGTTAAGTTGCAGTTGTGGATTTCATTGGAAGCTGCTCTGAAAGGTCCCTTGGAGAGTCTCTTTTTATGTGGTCTCTCTTCTGTCCCAACTGGTACCTAATGATATGATGCAGTGTCTGGAGTCTGGGTATTGGGGAAGGAAGACAGGAGTTCAAACTCCACCTCCTATACTTACCAGCTATGTGTTTCTGCCTGCAAAGTTACAGATAGGTTTACTTGCACTGATTAATTTCATCATATGTGGTGATTATATACTAATATCAAACTTCACAATCGAGGGAACTGAACATTTTTGTTGGAGGCAGTTAGAGATTATGTTCTAATTATTTTTTTATCTCAAACTTCCAGAGTTTGGGATCTGATTGGTAGAGTGACAAGGTGATGGAAATTTCCTATGCTATACTGGTCCTTTTCTCCCATTGGTGACTTCCTTTTAAGAGATCTCCATTTTGGAGATAAACCCAGGCAGGTTACACTTCATTTCCCTCTCAACTATGTTTCTGACTCTCTGGACTTAGCTACTATTAACTTTCTTCTCACATAGGATTTCCTTTATTTCATATTGATCTCTTCCCATTGCCGAGGTGTGTGTGTGTGTGTGTGTGTGTGTGTGTGTGTGTGTGTGTGTGTG
>MU174338.1:425573-496348 GCA_016696395.1 Antechinus stuartii | reverse complement strand
TGTGTGTGTGTGTGTGTGTGTGTGTGTGTTCCTCCATTTTGGGGACAGAGATAGTGGGTTAAAATTCTTTCCCATAACTATGCTTCTTACTTTCTGGATTAAGCCACTATGTTCTCAAGTCATTACTTACTTCCCTTCCCTCTTTCCCTCTTAATTTTTTAGGTCCCATTTATATATTGTCTTCCTCATTAGATTGTAAACTACTTGAGGAAAGGGACTGTCTCTTTTTGCTTGAATTTGTATCCCCTTTGCTTTGCTTGGCACATAGCAAATGTTTAATAAATGCTTGTTGGTGTGGTAGGTAATATATTATACTGAATATATTATACTGCTTGGAGAAAAGTTTTTTGCTTTTTGTTTTTGTCTCCACGGAGGACCTTTAAGATTTCCTTCTTATTCTGACAAAATTAGAATCCCCTAATTTTAGGATCAGATGCAGTTTTCTTCATTTAGTCTTTCTCAAAGACACACAATTCTATTGGACAAGACAAAAGAATTGCTTCTCCTTTATTGTTAAAGCTTTATATAACATCTACAGACAAAGATGTTGATAATGTATCTTTTTTGAATGTCTAAAAATGTCAACAAGAATATTTGAATTAGGTTACTCTTTCTCATTTTTTTAATAAAACAAAAGAATTATAAATTAGATTCTTTTCAGTGTTCAAGTCAAGTCACTTCCTGGATTTTTGCTAAAGACTTATTACAAACTTTAGTGTCTTTAGTGCACTTTAGTGATTCC
This sequence comes from Antechinus stuartii, assembly GCA_016696395.1. Classification (NCBI taxonomy): domain Eukaryota; kingdom Metazoa; phylum Chordata; class Mammalia; order Dasyuromorphia; family Dasyuridae; genus Antechinus; species Antechinus stuartii. Next base: position 495,606 of record MU174338.1, on the reverse strand, counting down.
TTACCTGACCTAACTAAATTAGATTATATCTACCTATTGCCAAAATAAACCAATGGAAAAGTGAAAAATCTGGTCTGTTTGTTTGTTTGTCTTGTTAAATTAAGCTAATTGCAATCTGGGGATAAGCATTGTCCCTTTAAATATACTGTGGCATGCACTAGAGCACCTAGTATGGTAGCTAAGTTGAGTGGCTTTCAACAATGATTGAATATAAATTATTTGAGTTGCGATCACTCTTAAGTTTCTATCTTCCAGTGAGAGCAGACTCAAGATGATTAAATAGAGGAAGGGGGAGATCAGCAAAAGAGAGATGGGAGGATGTCTTCCTGATGGCACACAAGTGCAATGCTATCCATCTTCAGTCACATTGTGTGTACATTGCTGTCATATGGCCATAGCTTGACAAGAGTTGAATGGTCAGGAGCAATGATCCAAAACAGCTGCCTGAATATGAGGCAAGGGATCAGACTAGAGAGATAGTCTAGGGAGTCATTAAGTCAGTGGGGAGAACTGAGACAGAGCCAGGAAATTTCAGGATGAGGTTAGGGGGCTCAAAGAAGAACGTTATCAAGACAAGACAGAATGATGGGTACAGGGAAAGTGAAACTGAGGGAGGGATGAGAGCCATTAATGGCCCTTTGCCATGCTCAGTGTGAGCCTTCTCTTAATATCCTTTTATGGTGTTTAAGACTGTGGTATATGGATCTGCCCAAATGCTGCTTCTTAAAGGGGTTAAAGCTTTCAGACAGTGAAGTTGTTCTAATGCATTGAGCTTGAGGAGATTGGCTGGAATAAGCAGGAGGTTGGGCCAAAGATTGCTTTGGCCCTATGTTAGGTAAAATATAGCTTATTCCACTTTGGCTTTCAACCACACTTAAGTCACTTCTATTATAGAATATTTACACTAATGCTAGCTGCCACGTGGAGCTGGCAGCCTGACTTCTAGGATAATTAGCTTGTTGGACAAGACACATGTTCAAAAAAAAGTTCTCTGCCATTTTGTGTGTGTGTATGTATATGAAATGTGTGCATTTATGATTGAAGATAGGAATACACATATCTGAACATATATATGTATATTTATATGTACGCATATAATCATTTACATTAATAAAAATTCAAATTCTGAATAGCTTCTTTATAAAAATTAAGCTTTGTTAATGCATTTTGTAGTCATTTGTAAATATTACCACCACTAATATTATATATTTACAACAAGTGAACGTTCCCCTGTAACTAAAATGTTGTTGTTTATCCTTTGGTCTAAAAGAACCTTGACATCAGGAAGGTGATTAGATATTAAAGATGTCCAATTGATGCAGTAAATAATTCTACCAGTATTTATATACTGTTGTTGTTGTTTTTAGCTTACAGCCCTTTATTTCTTCCCTAAAATAAAGGAGGGGCTTCCCTGTCTCTTTCTCAGGCTAGTGATCAGTCAGTAAGCAAACATTTATTAAAAACCAATCTATTGTCCATAATAAGAAGGAAGGAAGGGTATTTTGGGGAGAAAGCAATTAGTTCAATTTTGAATAAATGAAATTTAAGATGTGTACTGGATATCAAGTTTGAGATTTCTGAAAGGCATTTGGAGATACAAAATTAGAGGTCAGCAGAGATGTTAGGGTAGGATGAGAACCATTAACATAAAGATGGTAGTGAACTATAGGGAAGCTAGTAAAATTACTAAGTAAAGCACTTTAGAAGGATATGAGAAAGAAACCCAGTATAGAAACCTGTGGGACATCTATAGTCAGAGGGCATAATGTGGCTGGAAATCCAACAAAGGAGAAGGAGCCATCAGATCGGTAGGAGAAATAGGAGAGAATGGTATCCTGAAAACCTACAAAGGAGAGAATATCAAGGAACAGAGGGTGATTGGCAATGTCTAAGGCTTCAGAGAGGTCAAGGACAATGAGGATTGAAAAAAGGCTTTTGGATTAGGCAATTAAAAGATTCCTAGTAACTTTGGGGAGAAAAGTTTCAGTGAAATGATGAAGTCAAAAGCTAGACTATAAAAATGTAAGAAGGAAGTGAGAATGGAAAAAGAAAGCCAACATAGAGGAACTTCACCTTTTTGGAGGGATTTCACAACAAAGGGCAAAAGAGAAAAAGACAATATGTGAAGACCAAGTTAGCACTCTGGATGCCTTAGAATCAGCTAGAGTTAGGATAAGCAAAAGTCCTTGGTCTTTATTCTTGATCTTTAGGGGTAGAAGTGAATTGGATGGACGCAGGATCTCCACAACCTCCCTTCTCGTCTACCACCAAAGTGATGCTGGCTTGTCTTACTCTACCCCCTAATCCTTCCTACAATTCCCTGTATACACCAAAAGATCGAGCCAGCATAGAATAGTGGGAAGGGCCATTTTCCAAGCATATGCTAATAGAATATTGTCCAATTGGTAATTAGCCTTAAGTGCTCGGTTGTCTGATTCCAGTGCATAAACTCAGAGTTTCAGATCTTTACAACAATACTTATCCAACTTGGAAAGATCAAGTGATGACTTTTTTTTAAAAGCTTTTTTTTTCCAAAACAAATATGCAGATAGTTTTCAAATTTCAATTTTGCAAAACCTTGTATTACAACTTTTGTTGTATTACAACAGTTTTCCTCCCTTCTTCCAGTTCCTCTTCTAGATAGCTAATAATGCAACACATATTTCTATAATTATCATCTTGCACAAGAAAAATCAGATCAAAAAGGGGGAATGAGAAAGAAAACAAAATGCAAGCAAACAACAATGAAAAAAGTGAAAATACTGTGTTATGATGCATGTTCAGTTTCCATAGTCCTCTCTCTGGTTACACGTGGCTCTCTCCATCACAAGACCTTAGAACTAACTTGAATCATCTCATTGTTGAAAAGAGACACATGCATCAGAATTGATCATTGTATATTCTTCTTGTTGCTGTATACAATGATCTCTGATTGTACACCTGAGAACTTTATCAAAACGGGGGAGACATAGACATGTAATATGAAAGAAGCCAATAGAGATTGAAGTGAAATGATAGTGTGGGATTGACAGAAGGATCTTTTTTTTTTCTTTTTTTTAATTTATTATAACTTCTGTTCCAACTTTACCCCTCCCTCCCTTCATCCCCTCCCCCAGATGGCAAGCAGTCCTATACAAGTTAAATATGTCACAGTGTATCCTAGATAAAATATATGTGTGCAGAACCGAACAGTTTTCTTGTTGCACAGGGAGAATTGGATTCAGAAGGTAAAAATAACCCGGGAAGAAAAACAAAAATACAAACAGTTTACATTTATTCCCAGTGTTCTTTCTTTGGGTGTAGCTGCTTCTGTCCATCCATGATCAATTGAAACTAAGTTAGATCTTCTCTTTGTCAAAGAGATCCACTTCCATCAGAATACATCCTCAAACAGTATCGTTGAAGTATATAATGATCTCCTGTTTCTGCTCATTTCACTCAGCATCAGTTCATGTAAGTCTCTCCAAGTCTCTCTGTATTCATCCTGCTGGTCATTTCTTACAAAACAATAATATTCCATAATGTTCATATATCACAATTTACCTAACCATTCTCCAATTGATGGGCATCCATTCATTTTCCAGCTTCTAGCCACTACAAACAGGGCTGCCACAAACATTTTGGCACATACAGGTCCCTTTCCCTTCTTTAGTATCTCTTTGGGGTATAAGCCCAGTAGAAACACTGCTGGATCAAAGAATATGTGTGATGACCGTGTCTTTAAAATCAACCTGAGTCAGGAATTCAGGTTAAGGGAAAAATCTTCAATCTTTATTGAAGTGAAGAGGTGAATAAGGATTGTGATAGCAATATGGGCAGCTGCAACAGGAAGCCAGCTAGCAGAGAGGGATTTGAGCTGAAGAAGCCGTTGCAATCGCAATGCAAGCAGTCTCTCCCACCCCTTCCTTTTCAACTCCCCTGCCTCCACTCACCAAAATTGTCATTTCCTATACAACACATCAGGACTTGCACAAAGAGTGGACGGGGGCCATTCTTTCTCCAAGCTTATATATTAATAGAGTATGGTCCAGTTACTATTTAGCCTCATGTGCTTGGGACCTCAGTGCATCAACTCAAGCCTCAGCCCATTACATAAGGGAAAAATCTTCAATCTTTATTCTCAGTAGAGGTGAAGAAGGATTGCGATAGCAATATGGGCAGCTGCGACAGGAAGCCAGCTAGCAGAAGTGAAGGGGGATTGCAGGTGAAAGGGGTTGGAGGTGAAAGATGGTTGCAATAGCAATGTGAGCAGCTGCGACAAGATGCCAGCCAGCAGTCTCCCTTCCATTTCCTTTTCCACTCCCCTGCTTCCACCCACCAAAAACATCATTTCCCATACAACACATCAGGACTTGCACAAAGAGTGGGTGGGGGCCATTCTTTCTCCAAGCTTATATATTAATAGAGTATGGTCCAATTACTATTTAGCCTCATGTGCTTGGATTAGAGGCTGTGCCTCGCTGCCATGCAGATCTGTAACTGCCCCCACAAAAGCCCCAAACAGCAGGATGTGGCCACAGGGCTGCAGTAAAGTCTGCCTGGGTCTCTATCGGGTTTGAGGGGTTACAGCCAGATCTCGTTAGGTTCTGGCGTTTTTTAGAGGACCCTCTGTTTTAGGCTTTAGCTTCTCTGCCAGTTTACTGCTTTGTAGTCAAGGCAGAACAGTTAGCCTATAACAGAGTCGTCTCTATAACTTCTCTAGCCACAGAGATCACCCCGCCCCTGGTCTGCTCAGGACACTAGCCTCTCGCTGCCTGTGCTAGTCTGTTCCTGGCCCCTCAGGACAAACCTTTCCCGGCGATCTTCCAGATTATCTTCAGCTGGTAAATTATAGGGCTTCTAATCTTCATGAATTTAAGCAGTGAAGAGCTATTTTTGAGGCTGAATTTAATAGTTGGTTATGAGGGGAATGAGAGGAACTTAGAAAGTCGAGTGTGCCTTCTCCACCATCTTGGCTTTGCCCCGACAGAAGGATCTTTAAACAAGAACAGGGATGACTTTAGTAAGTTCATTCCAACACATGAGATAGATATGGAGGAGAAAATGGCAGATGACATCTGAGTCATGCAAAATGGGGAAGAAGGGAGAAGAGGCTCATGATGATTGGCCTCCATATGTTTTTTTCTGTAAAATTTGAGGCAAATTTCTCAACTAAGAGAGTTAGAGGAAAGAGAACCATAGGAGGTCTGAGAAAAAATGCAATAAATATTACTTCATGTTAAAATGAAGCAAAGGCTAACTAATAATTTTCACCCTCCACAATAAACTTTTGCTTCATTTTAGCATGCTTTCATTTACATTATTATAGTTATTGTGTATATTATTCTCCAGGATCTGCTTATATCACTATATTTGGTTCATATGAACCTTTCTATATTTCTCAGAATTTTTCCTATTTGTCATTTTTATGATGCAATGATATTCTATTGCATTCATATGTTGCAATGACTTCAGACATTTCCTAGTTGATTGCAACCCACTTTCTGTTTTAGTGGTTTGGGGGGCTATCACAAAAAGTGCTAATATGATAATTTTGATGTACATGGGGTCTTTCTTTCTATTTTTGACCTGCATGGAGTATCAGATCAGATGAACAACTGGCTTAATGACTTGCCATTCTATGTCTTTTCTTTTCACCTTTTCTGCTCTTTGAGCTTTCACATCTTCTATGGCACCTCTAACTTATCCCACAGCTGTTTTTTAATGAAGCAAATCCAGAATCTCTGTTCCTGCCTGGAATGGTGTTAGGGTTCACTGGCAGATCTCTGATTTTCTTCAGTTATGATCAATACTCATGGGGCCAGATATGCTCACACTAGTAATGGGTATAAAATAAAATAAAGAACAAATAGCTCCTGCCTTAGGATTAGGGCAATTTCTTTTGGGAAGTTGGATATCTCATGTTAACTAATATTCTCATTGCTATGCCTATGACCCTGAGCTCTACCTGTATAGTATTTACATGATTCATATGGGAATGAACAATACTGCCATTAGGAATTTGGAAAGGATCTCAAGAATTTAGTGACTAAAAGGAAATTAAAGGTTTTATAGATATAAGTGGCATTTTTATCAAAGCTGCCAATTGAAGTTAAGAAATTTGGAAGTGAAATTAAGACATAGAAAATGAATAGTTGGCTAAGAAGACAGTGTCAAATAAAAGGATCTGGGGACCTGGATTTTTCTGCCTTAACTGACTTCTTGGGATACTACTTCTGGCATGTCTGAACCTATTCATTTATGTCTTCTTCCTTTGAAATGCAATTTTCTGCCCTTCCTAGCTAAAGTATTCTTACTCCTTATTGGTCATGCCCTATTATTATTTTTTCTCCAGTGTTCTCATGCTTTATGAACTTTCACTCTGAAGATGGTTATCCCTCTATATTCATCACCTCCCTAAAGTCTCATTACTGGGACTCCCTTCTCAACTTTTCCATTATGAATTCTATTCCTCATATTTACCTGTCTACTTCATACTTTTCTTTCTCATTGCTTCTTGAAAACATTAGAAAGTTCAAATCCAATTTACACAGCAATTATTCCCATATCACTCACCTCTTAATCCACATATTTTAGAGGAGAAAAGGAACTTTTCTTTGTACCTTCATGGCCCCAACAGAAAGAATATGAGAATGATAATTCACTTCATTCAGGATAGTTTCAGTGAAGCTTCATAAATCTCACTCCAAAATACTTACCCCATACTTAGTTCATAAATTAAGACTTGGAGAATATTAGTGTTGGCAGGGGTCTTAGTCTGAGTCCCCTGTTTTATAGATGAAGAAACTCAAGCTCAGTAAAGTACGTTGCTCAAAGTCACATCATCATCATAACTGACATTTATGTAACATTTACTATGTGCCAGGCATTGTGCTAAGCACTCTACAAATATTATCTCATCTGATTCCCACAACAACCCTGAGAAGTGGATGCAATTATTATCCCCATTTTACAGATAAGGAAACTGAGTCAAATAAGTGAAGTGACTTAACCAGAGTCACATAGTCAATAAGTATCTGAGTCTAGATTTGAAATCAGAACTTCCTGATTCCAGGTCTACCACCTAATTGCTAGATGACCTAACTAGTCAGTGATAGAACTGGAATGATAAACCCAACCTTTAGACACCTCATTTAGGCATCTTATTTTTATTATGCTTCTCTGCCCCTCTGAACCAAACACAAGGATCACATATTTAGAGCTGGAAAGGAACTTAATAATCAATTTATTCCAACATTTTCAATCTACAGATAAAGAAAATGAGATTACATGACCTGCTAAAGTGCCATAGGTAGCCACTGACAGTATAGGGTAATGGCAAGACTAGGGTGACTTCAAACTCAGCATCTTCTTTCCACTATACTACATTTTCTCTCTCGTTTCCTTACTAACCAATTTAAAATCATTTATATTCAGTCATATTTGAGAGACTCTAGTTATGAAGGAACCTAATCCAGTAGAAAGAGTCCTGGTTTTTCAATGAGAATATTAATTTTTAAATTGTGGGTCAGCATTTTTATAGCTATGTGACATTGGGTAAATCACATAATCTTTCCCCCCTGGACCAGATGACCTCTAATGTCTTATCTGGTTTTGATATTCTGTGATTCTTAATTCAGCTTTAGATGGTGATACTACCTCAAGACTGAAACAAAAAATTAAGGCCTGTTTAATTTGCATTTTCTTTCCTTCTAACCTTGTGGGGAAAGAATATATACATTTTTCTCTGGATTCATGGATATGAAGATTATGGCACGAAGGGTAATTCTTCTTCTACCATCTAATTTCTATTCCTTGCTGCATAAGTTCTTGCTGTTGCCAAGAGCAAATCAAATCTAGCTGGTGTATAAAATTTGGAGCATCGTGTCAATGGGGAAAAAAGTTATCCACTATGGAAAGGCTTTTGTAATTAATAACCCAACACATGGGCTCCTTTTTTAATTTCTCAGAAAGAAATTAGAAGAAACCTTGAGCCACAATCTTCACTTAGCTTACTGCCTGCTGAGACTGTATTTGTATTTCATCACTTTTATGCCCCATTTGGACGATATAATACATCTGCCTATTGTTTGTCTTAGCTGCACTCTGACATACTGTAATTAATTTTAGATGTTTTGAAAATCCACAATATTTTTTTTTCTCAAAAGGACAATGTATATTTCCTATGGGATAGAAATTGCATTACAAATGAGTGACCAAACTGTATAAAAGATTATTGGGAATGTCCCCCTAATTCCTGTCACTTTTAACAAATTTAAGGCTTTGATTTGGCTAATTATTAATAAATTTCATTATCATTCAGTCAAAGAAATTGGAAAGCTCCACCCTGAAACAAATGTTCCATCTCACATATTTATGCCATTTACTTCACCTTCTCCCTCCATTGTTGGAATCTTTACAAACTGCTAACTCATTAGAGTTGATAGATATTGATCTGATCTTACAAGAAGATGTTTTGGGCCAGAACCTGAAACAAGGTATTAAGTAGAACTAATTGATACAATACTTGTGTTTGCACCTTTACTCATTGGAGTTCACACGTTTGGGAAATTTCAGGGTTTAGTATGAGATATCTGAATTCACACCTCCCTTGAAACTCTTAGGGCCAGAGAGCACTATGGGACAAAACCCATAATCCCATTCTCTCAGAAGAGTCATATATAAGTCAGTGGAGAGTGATTCAGAAGAATATTTTCCACTTGGCTGGCTGGTAGCAGAAGAAGAGTTTTCAAAGGAATAAACTATGAGTCAAGAGCTCAGTGAAGACTGAGAAGGCTCTCTCAGAGGCAAGACAGATTCAACTTGGTGCTGGCTCTGGAGGCTGAAGAAAGCAGAGGCAGAGGCAGAGGCTGAAGGACAAAACCTTTGGATCTGGAGACATTCAGAGAGAGCTCTTGGAACCAAGCAGAGAGAGAGGCCTCAACTAACCAGGCTACTTTGGAAGGAGAAAATAAACGTTTGTATTTTTACCAGCTGGCTGCATTTGGGAAAAAGAACACCACACTCCATCCCTTTCTATCTCTGAACAGAAGACTCTGAAATATTCAAGAAGTCTGGTGCAAAAAAAAGAGTGATGCATTTGCTTCCATTCACTATTTGTCTTTTCCATACATCTGGACAGATGTAGATTTGTAGGAGATAGAAACCTGAGCTAAATAGATATGCAAAATGACAACTCTTTTGGGTTTTCACAGCTATATTGCAACATTTGTGGTCATCTATGATTGGCTGCCTATCACACTTCCCATAAGAGATTTTCTAAACCTTTCTTTCTCTCCTCAAGTCCCCAGCTCTCCTCCTACCTTCTTCCTTTCAGCTCAAACCCTAATTTACAGAGAAGACTGGAGTTCAAATTGCAGCTTTGCTACTTGCATGATCTTGGACAAGTCACTTAAAATTCTCTGGGCTTCAGAGAATTGTAGGATTATAGGTTTAATGTTGAAAGAGATCTTTGAGTTCATTTATTCCAAATTTATTTTTACAGATGAGGAAACTGAGGACCAACAACAGCAAATGTCTTGACCAATGTCGAACAGGTAGTGAATGAAATGGAATAGCCAGGATATGAATCTAAGTCCTCCAAATCCAAATTTGGCATTCTGTCCTATCACATTGTCTTGAGAAGGTTAGGCTAGATAAAGGAAAAGATTTCTTCTAGCTCGTAATCCTAGCAATATCTTTGCTTTTTTTTTATTGGTATGATCAAGTCTATTCAACTTGACTCAAATAGATTCCCTTCTATTCACCTTACTTTCAGTCTCAGAGAATGTGATTTTCTTCTTGGCCAAGGTTAATTCCTTCAATAGTAACTTTAGGTCTTTGTACTCAGAGCACAATCCCTATTCTCTTATTCATTATAAATACCTCTCTTCCTAACAGTTCCATTTCCTTTACCTCCAATTATGCTCAGTTTTCAACAATCCTTAAAAGAAAAAAATAAGACAAAACAAAAAACTCACCCAAATCCAAATTTTCTGTCCTGGATCCTGCTTTCCTATCAAGTTATTGTTTTATCTTATATCTTATTCTTTGATATCAAATTTTTAGAAAAATTGGTTTATAATGCATGTATTCCCTCTTCTTCCTCACCATCTATTTAATCAGCCTCTTGCAACATTACATCCATTCCTTCCACATTATTGGAGGAATTCTTAATCTTTTTAGTATTGTCAGATGATTTCAAAAATGTAGTAAAGCCTATGAAATCTTCAGAATAATGTTTTAAAATGCACATAATACAATACATAGGATTATAAGGCAAACGTTATATTGAAATAGTTATCAATATTTTTTAAATCATAGGTTAAATTAACATTTTTAAAGAATGATAGGTTTAAAAATCTAGATTAAGAACTCTTCTATTGGAACTGTTCTCTTCCATATGACTAATAACCTTTTATTTGTCCCAATAACTTTTTGTCACTCCTCATTATACCTATACTGAGTATTTGGCATAGCATTGTAAGGAAAGTAGATTCCTTGAGTATTATTGCTTTCATTTTATGTTGGAATCCTTACTAACTGCTAAGTAATTAGAGTTGATCTAATCTTACAAGAAGTTGTTTTGGCCAGAACCTGAAACAAGGTACTAAGTAGAACTAATCAAGACAAGGCTTGTGTTCCCACCTTTACTCAAAGTCCACACCTTAAAGCTCTTTGGGCCAGAGAGCACTATGGGAGAAAACCCATAATCCCATTCTCTCAGAAGGTCCACATATAAGGCGAGACAGCCATTCCAGAATACACTTTTTCCTCTTGGCTGGCTGATCGCGCTGGACTCGAGAGGAACGACTCTGTTGCAGAGAACACTTTGACGGACTTCAGTGGAGCTACGCCAGAAGCCCTTTCTCCGTGGCAAGTTGGTGGCTAGGCTCCCCAGAAGGAGATAAGAGAGACCTTCCATCTCTGTCTTGGTTGGAGGCAGAAGAAAGCAGAGGCAGAGGCTGAAGGACAGAACCTTTGGATTTGGAGACATCCGAAGGGCTCCAAGCCTCTAAACCGGCTGCGCTCTGAGAAGAACAAACTCCAACATTTGAACTCTAACAATTTTACAGATGGAAAAATTGATTCTTGGATTAAATACTTTGCCCATTATCATATAGAAGGTGTGTGTTAGAGTTGAGATTCAAACCCAAGTTTCTGTGGACTCCAAATATAACATTCTTGCCATGTCACCCAGGTACATCAAATTAATTAATAAGATTGATATATCTAAGGTGATTAATAAGTCATTGCTCAGACAATGCATGTGAAATGCTTTGTAAAATTAATATAATGTTAGTTAATTTTGAGTATTAATTTCTAATTTGATTAGGAACTGGGAGTCAGAAGACATGCAGATGATCTTGAACATCTGGATGGTTGTTTGGTTAGTTAGTTGTTGTCCTTCTTTCTTGAAGAAGACCAAAATAACATCACTATGTTAGAGTCAAGGTACTATATACCCAATTATAGCTGATCAAACCAATATAAACTTAGAATGTTCTACAATAGGTCAGGAACAAATCATGCATACGAATTTTGTGGGTGGAGATGTCTCTAAATTTGTGCATCTCCCTTTTGAGTTACTACAGTTCTGCTTTGTTTATAGCACGTAGTGCCTTCTTTGATTCTGTCTAGTCCATGTTGGGAGGTTCTTTGCCAGTGTCTTCCATGTCTCACAACCAATTCCCAAGTTCTTCAGAGAGACCTTGAAAGTGTCCTATACACCTCACCTTACACATTTCTTCTAATCATCATGTGAGCACTTGTCATACATGAGTTCTCCATAAAATAATCTTTTAGGCAAGCATACATTTGGCATCAGAATAATGTGGCCAGTCCATCAAAGTTAGTTCACCAAGAAAATACAGTTGCTTTGCAGTAGAGTTTAAATACTTGGCAGTTTAGCTTGAGAAAGTTCCTCAGGGTCCAGTACTTTATCTTGTCAGATAATCAAGTGGTTCAGGGTTAGCAGAGGGTTGGTAGACTGCCCAGGTTTCTTAATCATACAACAATGAGATCAACGCAATGGCTCTGTAGACCTTCAATTTGGGAGTCAGTCTAATAGCTCTTCTCTCAAACTTTTCTTTGGATACTCCAAACACTAAGCTATCAACCTCATTATTAATGTGTACATTCTGGAAAATATACTGGCAAAATAATTTAACTTATTCACAGTATTCAAAGCTTCTTCATTTGCTATAACTGATGGTTCCACATATGCATAGTGTGGTGCTGGCTGGCGGAGGACCTGTCTTTTCTTGATGTTCATTGTTAAGCCAAAATTAGCCCAAACAGAGGAGTATTGATTCATACTTTATTGCATCTCAGCCTCCAAGGTTATATTAAGTGCACAATCATCTGTGGACAAAAAGTCACTCATCAACTCTCTTTCCACTTTAGTTTTGGCTTGTAGGCTTTTCAAGTTAAATAATTTACCATTATTGAGAGGTTAAGTGAACTCTCCAGGCTCGCACAGGTAACATGTGGCAAAGGCTGTATTGAAGGCAGATCTTCTTGACTTGAAACAGGTTCTCTGCTCAATAGGCAATATGTCTCTTGAGGAGAAGGGCTTAATAGTATATTATAAATCCTTTGTTTTCCACTTGCTCTCAAGACACTACTAATAGCATCATTGTTTTCTAGGATTATATGAACTGAGTACATTTAAGGATTAGGAAACAATGAATAGAAATATTTTTAAAATTATTTCAAGACTCTAATTGTCACATAGATTTGAGAAATAGGAAGTGGATATTTATATTACTAAGTTAAACCAGATCCCAAGACAAATTTGAGTTGCTCTAGAAAAATAAAAGCAGTGTCTTAAGAGAACAGTTCAAAATCAAAGAAAACTATGGTGATCTAACTTTAAGATACAGTAAAGAAGGTGCACCAAGAAGCTAATCTGATTAATACCTCAATTGATAAACTAGAGAAAAGCTCACAGAAATAAACAGTTTGTTTCCTGTACAGACAGAAAGCTCTGTGCTTCCCCGGGAAGAGTGAATAGAATACTGATTCCTTACAGTTCTCCAGCTGAGGTGCAGAGCTCAAGGTCAATTTTCAAGAGATCTTAATGAAATGCCATTTGGCCTCTTAGGCTAGGGCAAGATTAACCTTTGGAATAGGAACTCCAAAGATCCTTTGGAGAAGGATCCATTTGTTCTTGTTTTAGTGACTATGACGCAAAAGCGAAAGGCAAGAAAAGTCTTATACCCGCTCTGATTTTGGCTCCAACAAAGGGCTTAAAGGATTTAAGATGCATTTTGAAAATTAAACTCTGCATAGTCTCCCAAGTTAGCACTGGGACTGACAATGATAGAAAGCAGACCCATCTGCTGATGTAGACTAGATGGTATTTGGGCTGTCCAGGCATGAGGCAGCATAAACAAATACCTTCACCACTGTCTTCATGTGCAGTAAATGACATCTCATCTGGTCTTTTTTTACTCATCTTATCTCTCTAATATTCCTCTTTAGGAAACTGACCTTACAGAATATGATATATATTTTTGAATAGTGACTTCTTACTTTGTTTCTTGTCTCTTTCCCTCCCATTTCTTTCCTTCTCTGTTCCTTTCTCTTCATTCCCTTCCTATTCCCCCCTTTTCTTCCTCTTCCTTCCCATCACTACTTCTCCCTTTTTCCATTCTATCTTTTTTTTTCTTTAGCCTTTCCTAATCATCCCTTTTTTCCCTTTTCTCTCCTTTATATCTTTGTTCTTTCTTTTCCTTTTTCTTCTTTCTTTCTCTTTCTCTTTCTTTTTCTCTCTTTTCCTCTTCCTTTTCTTTTTCTCTTTCTTTCCCCTCTCTTGTCCCCTCATTTTCCTTTCCTTCTCTATTCCTATATCTTTCTTTCCTTTCCCATCTTTCCAAGATAGAAAACCCTGACCAAAAAGGATCTATAGTCAAGATCTGCCCAACCCAAAGAAGTTAGTTCCTACTAACATTGACAAAAAGGAACCATACTTATAGGTATTTGACTCACCAGATTATGAAAAATGAAAAATGTGTACTTTTCTCAAGGGCAGGGCCTATCAAGGGAAGAGTACTGATCTTAGCAAATGCTGCAGTTCTATGCCTCAGAAACCATAACCAAAGGACCTAGGGGTATTTAACCAAGAGAAGAGAAAATTAAGAAAGTGGGGGTGGAAATTATATGACTATGATTGTTTTCAGTGAAACCAAAGTGTTTCTGTGAAGATACTGATCACTTTCTGTTTTTTATATAGGTTTGCAAAAGAAAAAAAAATGAATCTAATTTATAGCAGGATAATTTTTTTTCACTGTCATTGAAAAGAAAGCCTATTGAGCCTTATAGAGAACATCCAACTTAACTCCCTATTTTATAGAGGAAGAAACCAAAGCCTGGAGAATTTTTTGACAATATAAAGGCAACCAAATCTCTTGGATGGTTTTAGTTATTTTCTTTCCAGAGAAAAAGTGCTGGACCAGAAGACTGAAGTCTTCTTGCTCTTTTAGTCTATGACTGTCTGATATACTTATAGGATTTCATAGAATGAAACAGAAGGTAGTTTCTGGGGCCAAGTATCTGTATATAGAATATAAGTTCCTTGAAGGTAAGGAACTTAATTTTTTTTTGTCCTGGTAACTTCCTGTGCTCAGCACAGATATATATGAGAGATACTTTATATATGTTTGTGGAATTGTTTAATTAAATTGAAATAAGTTGGTCCCCCATAATTCTAGGTAACCTAGTATTCCTTAATGTATTTGAGAGTGGAAAAGAAAAGATTTTATTATTTAGGATGGAAAGATGAGGGTCATTCATTGTGATATTCTGTATTTTCTCCAAAAATAAGTTTTTTTGGCATTATTTTTTTAAGATCTTTTATTTGTCTAAGTTCAATTCTGGTGGCAATTGATTTAAATGCGTTTGAAATTCCAGAGTTTTGATTCAATAATAGAATCTCAGACGCAAAAAGGTAAAGGGTTGGTACAGAAAAGTAGACTTCTATGTCAAACAGACCATGTTCCTAGAAATAGGGGTATACCATAAGTATTTGTTTATCAGATATTAATTAATAATTATATAGTCTTGTCTTAGTCATAAAATTTGGTAGTTATGATGCTTTTTAATAATAACAACTGATTTGTTTGTATAGTGCTTTAAGGTTTTCGAAATGGAGGCTTGGAAAGACCAGTGGGATTGTGGGTGGTCACATTTTCAATAAAGGTCAGAGGTAGCTCACCAACCCAGAGTTCCTTTGTCTGGGGCTCATATTCTATTCTGTGTCATAGGCCATACTAACCTTCTGAAGTGAGCTTCTTGGGGAGAGTGATCAGCCTTCCTTAGGCAGATTTTAAGTGTCACTTTCATTGCAGCTTATTATATGACCTGAAGAACTCCATTATAATATAATTGGTTAGACAAATTCAGACATGCCTCGGGTTAAATCATGTGCTTAGAAAATTTCACAAAGTAAATAATTCTTCTAACTACCAGTATACACAAAAGATGTCTGCTTGTGGTCTTATAAGCAAATTCAAGGCTCCATTCCATTAGAACTCAGACAATTGTTCTGTAGATCAATGTTAAACTCAAATAGAAACAGGGCCACTAAATTGTAAGTTAGGATCCTTGAAGGTAGCATATTGACTTAGAAAACTGCATATTAACATTATCTATAGCCTATTGTAACTTATATTTTCAAATATTTCCCAATTAAATTTTATATTAATATTATCTATGTTCTGTCGTATTTCCATTTTGTTAAATATTTCCCAATTATATTCCTGTTTTACTAAAAAGTTTTGAGACCACATGTTACTGTAAATGGTTGTGCCTCTAGAGGCCCAAGGAAATGAAATCCACAAATAGATGGTACCAAATTATACTGCAATTGGAGCCAGGGTCCTCTTTACTATTTCCTGACTCCAATAAACATTTACTTATATCCTACTAGTCAACAAACTTAAATCTGCCCTAGCTGGAATGTCCATCTATATACCAAGCTCCAAGGCTTGTATATAGTGATGGGAAAAAGAAAGAAAAAAGAAATTCAATTTAGCAAACATGAATTTTTGCTGAGTACTGTGCTAGGAAATAGAGGTTCAAAAGTGAAAAAGGAAACACTTTCTGTCCTCAACATTCCCCTATGCAAGTGATATGTAAAGGCAGCTAGTTGGCAAAATAAATAGCGTCTAGGACCTGGAGTCAAGAAAATCTGAGTTTAAATCTGGCCTCAGACATTGTTGTATGACTGGGTAAAACACTTAGCCTCTATTTGCTTCAGTTTTCTCAACTGTAAAATGAGGATAATAACAACACCCACCTTGTTATAAGGAACAAATGAGATAATATTTATTATTTTTTTAAAAAGGATTTAGTAGGCTTTATAAATGCTCATTCCCTCATTTCCCTACCAATAATAGTACAATATAAGTATAGCATCCCTAGTAGGCTATTTCCCTGCCATCTAGTCATTGGTGGGTAGGGATCTCAGCAGGTATTACTATTAACTCACTACTCAACAATAGTAATACCTTCTATTACCCCACTGGAAAAGGAAATGACAAACCATTTGAGTATTTTTGCCAAGAAAACCCCAAATGGGATCATGAAGAGTCAGAAACAATTGAAAAATGGCTGAAAAAAATATTACCCCAGGTTTCGAGGCATAACCCAGAAGGTCACTGGAGTTTCTAATATTGTTGCTTAGAAGGTCTCACAGTTTATTTCTCATTAATTATCAGATAATAGCCTTAATTTTTTTTTGTTTAGCAAATGTATTTACTAAAGTGGTCAAATAGGAACACTTGGTACAAATCATTTCTTGTCCCACTCTGTTCCTTCCAAAGCACGGGGTACTCTTCCTCAGGTATACAGAAAATCCAGGGGAAAAGTGGTTTTTAACTTAGCATAATGGTAGTGAGATACATGGGCAGAAAATATAGATTACCAAATATTAAGCTTGCAACTTCTGGTTAGGGGAAGTCTTTTCTCAAGGCTATTGTCAATTTTCATTTTTTGGTTTCCAAGATCATTTGCCTTGAAATCCCCTGCTTTCTTGGATGGATATTTCTCTACATCTGTGTTTGTCTTTGTGTCCAGTTAGATGTGTTGTTCAAGTCTCTCTGAGGATGTACTACTCTCTCTGGTATCATCACCTTCCCCCCCAGCCTAACTTTTGGTTACGGATGCGCACTTGTTGTTGAGTCATTTTTCAGTCAAATCTGATTCTTTTTTTGATCTCATCTGAAGTTTTCTTGGCAAAGGTAATGGAATGGTTTGCCATTTCCTTCCCCAGTTCGTTTTACAGATGAGGCAACTGAGGCAAACAGGGTATAGTGATTTTCCCAGTGTCTCACATCTACTAAATGTCTAAGGCTTCATTTGAACTCAGGAAGATGAATCTTCCCAACTCCAGGTCCAGCATTCTATGTGTTGGACCACCTAAAAGTCTGCCTTTTTAAAATACTCTTGAATCTGGAAGCTTCCAAAGCTCAACTGCTTTGTAATTGCTGTGTGTGTGTGTGTGTGTGTGTGTGTGTGTGTGTGTGTGTGTGTGTGTGTGTGAAAGAGAGAGAGAGAGAGAGAGAGAGAGAGAGAGAGAGAGACATACACACACCAGGGTGGGGCAGGAAAGGGGGGGCGGTGTGGTCCTGAAAAGAGCATAGAACTGGCCTTCAGATATTCCAGTTATATTTACAGCTCTGACACTAGTTAGACACTCATCTTTGGGGTAACCTACTTAACCTATTTAGAGCTTAATTTCCCCATTTGTGAAAGGAGGGCCTTGAGTGAGATCTATAAGGTTTCTTAGAGCTTTAAAATAGTTGGCTGACACTGGGTGATTCATGTAAAATCCCTATAGAAAATTAGAAATGCAGTAGAAATTCAATTCAACAAATTTTTATCAAGGACTACTCTTTTTAAGGCACTGGAGATATAAAGACAGATATAAAATAGTCTCTGCCTTCAAGGAGAGATAGAGCAGGTGCCTACCTTAGTAAGTCATTACAAAGTCTTTATGAAAAGGGACTAAGGAAAGGCTTCGGGTACAAGGGTTATACAAAATGTGCTTTAACAAAAGTTGTACCTCATTGGAAGTTTTCACGTATACTTATCTAGTACTCTGTACAAAGGATTCTTTTTCTTTTTTTATGAGTTAGACTACAAGGCAAGAGATTAGACTACATTTAATGGAAAATTTGTGATTCTGTAAAGGGAATCTATGAGAAATAGGTAAAGAGGAAGCATATTTTACCTGTGAAAAATAAAGATAATATTTAGAAAGGAAATTTTAACTTGGATTTTAGTCTCATAACTTATTATGAGTATCATCAAAACCAGACCTGAAAGATAAGATGCCTGCAGAGATGTTCTAAAACCAGCTTTTGGGATGTGTTTATTTAATTTTTAATATAAGCATTTACACCTTGGAAATTTGCAAATGTTGCAAAGTAAGACTTGATTTATTATTTTGTTGATTGTCTAGATTTGAGAGACTGATGGAGAAAATATTAATAATTCAGATTAACATTAAAATGCATAAATCACACTTGCCCCCATCAGAGCTGGGACCATTGACTATGTTCTTCAGTAGCCAATCAGCATTCCTATATAGCTTTGCAAAGCTGTTAGGTACTGTGGACTTGGTCATGTGTTTCCATTGTGTGTGTTATTATGTACTTTTTAATTAGAGTGCCCTACTCCATATGGAGGCTGTGGGAGTTAGATTTTTACAGATCTTTGAGCAAAGAAGAATAAATCAGAAAAGAAAAATGATGCAACATAGTGAAAAGTAGAGAAAAGAAGAAAATTAGGATTTGTCTTTCTGTTTAGCAACATGGTCTGAGTATGGCTATATACATATCTTTCCTTTGAATTTCACTTTTATAAAGCATTTTTTGATCCAGAATTTGATTTATTCAGTATTGACAACTTTTATCCTTGAGACTCCCTCCAATTAATACTGATAGAAAATACATGTAATTTAAATGTTAGAAAGGGCAATAGTCTCTAATCTTTTTGATTATATACCCCAATAGTAAAAAAAAAATGATGATTCATTTTCCCATATTTAATTACAAATTATGCAAATTCACTATTGTATATTATATACATTATAAACCTTATACAAAAGGAGAAAATTTAATATGATGAAATAAAGATGAAATAATATTTGATTTTAAAATCAATAGAGAGGCTCTGGAGTTTATTACAAAGGTGAGTGAAAGAACTGAGATTTGGGAAAATCTCTTTGGAAACTTTGTACATGATAGATTAGAGAGAAGAAACTTATTACAACAATTCAAAGTTTGAGCTAGCATTGTTAGGTTGTAAGTGGTGAGAAGGGGATGGATGCAAAAAGTTTTGTAGAGAAAAACAACAAGATTTGATAACTGATTGTATATGTGGGATTAGGAAGAATAGTGAGTAGTTCAGTGTATAGAGTATCAGATTTAAAATTAGGAATTCATTTTCATGAATTCAAATACACCTCAGATACTTACTAGCTAAGTGATCCTGGGCAAGTCGTTTAACTCTGTTTTCTCAGTTTCCTCATCTGTAAAAAAAGAGCTGAAGAAGGAAATAGCAAATCATTCTAATTTCTCTACCAAGAAAACCCCAAATGATGTTATAAAGAGTCAGATAAGAGTGAACAAAGGGAACATAAAGAATCAAGTATGACCTTAAGGTTAGTAGTATCATTACAGTAATAGGGAAATGTGAGTAGATTTGGGAGAAAATATGAGTTCTGTAGTGAAGACTATAACCCATTCTTACCTGTTTGTCCTACTACACTCATTCTATAATTAAATAGAGAAAAATACTGAGTACTCCCCCAGAATATCTGCAGGATAGGAGGTTGATATATTTGGGTAGGGAATGAGAAATAGGAAGTGGAAATATATTTGGTGACATTTCTAAAGCTGCTGCTCTGAATGCCCAAGTGTAGCCCAGATTACAAGTTTTCTGAAGAACCAAGACCTGGATCAAGAAGAAGGAAGATGGCATTGAGTATTGAGGGATAAGGTAGTTGTGGTGTGGTTGTTCTGGAGATAAGTCCTTTTGATTGATTATTGTGGAAAGAATGGGGTGGAATCCATCTTCCCACCTTTTCATTAGCTGATCATACAACCCTTAGACTTAGACCACCTACTCTTCTACCTCTTCTCCCCAACCAATGTCCAAGTTCCTCACCTTGGAGATCATTGGCCTAGGTTACTGTAAGATTGTAACTTGCTTCTCATCCCAATTCTAATATATGTGGGACTTGAACCCAGGTTTTCTAGACCTGACCTTTTATTGACTATGATTCTCTATTCTCCAAACTATACTAGTTTTCCCTCGCATTTCCAATTTCTTATTTCTTCTCTTTCCTGATTATCAAAATCGTTAGACATAAACTTTTCTTCTTCTTTTTAAAAGGTGTATGTTTATTTTTTTAATAGTACTATATTTTTCCAAATATATGCTAAAAGTTATCAACATTAACCTTTGCAAAATCTTGTGTTCCAAAAATTTTCCCCCTCTCCTCTTTTCCTCCCCCCTAAGACAGCAAGCAAACAGATATAGGTTAAACATATGCAATTCTTCTAAACATATTTCCATATTTGTCATGTTGTACAAAAGAAGACCAGATCAAAAGAGAGAAAAAACATGAGGAAAAAAAAAACAAGCAAGTAAACAACAACAACAAAATGGTGAAAATACTATGCTTTGATCTACATTCTGTATCCATAGTTCTCTCTGTCTATATTTGGATGGTATTTTCTATCACAAGTCTATTGGAATTTAGGTGGAGCAGATGGTCTTTCTTTAGAATCCAAAGATGGGAATTCAAATTCTGACTCTAACACTTACTACCAATATCACCATGAGCAAGTCATATGACCACTCTGGACCCCAATTTACCCATTTGTAAAATGGAGGGATTCAACTCATTGATCTCCAAGGACTTTGGATTCCAAATGACATTCTTTCTGTACTTCCTGTGGTATGATGCTTACAAGTCCCATGCCCTCTCAGTGGCAAATAGAATCTAAATTTTGGGTCCTTGACTCATAAAACTTGAAAAGACCATCTGCTCCAACCCCCTTATTTTATAGGTAGAAAAAGTGAAATCCAGATGGGTTATGCAACAGAACAATGTTATATGGGTTGTAAATGATAGGATTAATATTTGAGCTAGGGTCTAGTGACTCTAAGGTTATCAGTGCAGTTCATTTTGTTTTCTACAATGTCATATTGAGCTCAAAGAGGATTTCTTTTTTTTTATTTTTGAAGGTAAATAGGATTAAGTGACTTGCCTCTGTTTACAAAGCTAGTAAGGTTCTTAGGCTAGATTTGAACTCCTCCTCCTAATTCTAAGACTGGTGCGCTATCCACTGCATACCTCCTAGTCCGAAAATGAGGATTTTCACAGTACTCTCTACGGTTTGAGATTCAGGACTCCTACTCACCTGGGTCAGCACTCAATATTAATCCTTACACTCAGGAGATGCTTAACAAATGTTTGTTGTTGCTCTTGCTGCTGTCCCAAGAACAGTTTGCATTCAAGCTATAGCCCTTTCATTCATGAATGATGCTTAGTTTCCCTTCCATCCTATTTCATGGCCTCTGATACTACTGCTTCACTTAAAGAGAGAAGCAGTCATCTTCTGCCTGGCTCATCTTCCCAGAATGGGGTGAGTGTACCATGGCAAGACTGTAATGGAAAGCAGCTCATTTATGTGAGTAGGTGTCTCTGAATCACACAGACAATCGTATTCAAATGCATGGAGCATGATTATTTCTCGTGCTGATTATAAAGTCTTTTTGATAGTGGTTTACAGTACAGCAAACAGGGGCTTAATTCAGGGCAATTTTACTTTTATTTAGCTCTGCTGTGCTTGGCACCCAGACAAAACAACAGAGTCAGAGGATGAAGCCTTCCTGGTGAAAGAAAGAGCAGATGGCAAAGTGTTAAGACAAAGATTACCAATGGATTATTTGGAAAAATCAGAAATTTTACACGATATAAAAACATGCTCTATGTAAATTTGGCATCACTCCATGGAGGGACATGTCTCAAGCCTATTCTATAAACCAGGTTCTCAAAGATGAGGGAGGAGCTGAGTGGTTAATGTCTTGCCCCAGTATTGTTTTTCAAACTCAAACCCAAACCAGTTGTACCTGACTGGGCAAGAGATGAAGTGGTCAATTTCTAGGGTGGGGGGAAGACTCACGTATTCTTTTCAGAGAATTCTAAATTACCCAAAGGAACAGAGGGCAAGCGATGCTGTGGAAAAATTCCACATCACGGATGTTTGATGTGAGAATGCATTGTATCATTGTTGTTATTGTGTTTTTTTTTTCAACAGATTTGCTTTCCTAATTATGTTTTGCTTAAGCTAATATTAAAATGAGTTTGCATTCTCTGAGCACACACCAGCTGGGCAGTCAAGGGAGATGGACCAAGAACATACTGAGTGCTGGTGTGGGGGTTGGGGAGGCTCTCCAGAGCAGAATAGTGGATGCAAAAATCAAAAACTGCTTGTATTTACATACACACACACACACACACACACACACACACACACACACACAATGTTTAGTGTATATTATGATTTGATACTATTAAGCCAAGGAATTAAAGGGAGGGATGTAAGGGGGCATGATTTTATGGACAGCTTACATATAAAGGACATATTTCACCTTGTCATGCCTCATTTATCTTTGTGGGAGACTAACATTTAAAAGTTACTTGACCCGGATGGAATTTAAACTTTAATTATCATTTAAGCTTGTAAAGGTTCATCGGGGGATAGCTTTTGGCTCTTAGAATTGTAATTAAATTTCTGCCCATGAGCTAGAAAGGTAAATCCTAAGAGAGGGGCAAATCAATTTCATGAACATTCGGGCTTCTGGGTGTGAGTTATAAAACTCCCTCTAAAGGCAGACAATACTTGGGTATTTTTGTGAGATTTTTAGAACTATAGAAAAAACAAGTAATACATCCAACAAATAGAAATTATCAAAATGGATTAGCATTGCTAAATATGTGCCATGAGCAGACTGGTCAGATTCCCATGCCAAGATATTCAGTCCCAGGATTACGGTATTAGTACACTAGGGAAAAGCGTAGAAATGCATTCTTTCAATTATATACTGCTATCACCTGGCATCTGGCAAAGGAAATTAAGCATCATTGATGAGTGAGCTGAGACCTGAATGGGAACTGTTCTCGGGACAGAAGTAAGAACAACAAACATTTGTCAAACATCTGTCCACAATTTGCCATTGCAAAGAGTTAATGTTCTTTAAAGGGAGGCATTGCTCATTCATTCCACAAACATGTACTACTTTTATCTATTTTGGCTATAGCACAATCTTAAATGAAGACAAAAGGAAATTGTGTTATATGATTCTAAATGTAAAAATACCACAAAGATTTGTGATTAAGTTGCGAATTATTTATAATAACATATGGTGCTGAAATAAACTGTGAATGGTAAAACAATATGTAGGAAAAAAAATGATGGACTTCCTAGATATGGCAATAAGATGTGACATCTATAGACCATTTTAAAATTTATATTCATTGTCTAATTTTATATTCACAATAACCCAAAGGTTAGTAAGTGCTATTATCCTCATTTTAAAGATAAATAAACTGAGGCTCAGAGAAAACTTAAATAATTTTCCCAGATAACTTAGCAGACAATTTACCAGACAGCTGGCAACTAGAGGAGCTGTTATTCCAACCAAAGTCTTCTGAGTACAAGTTGTCTTCTTTCCAGTACCCAGCTTTGCCTTGCCTGAGAGTATAGCATGAAAGAGATGACATTTTTGGAAAGAAATATGGGCTTTCTATTCTCATGGAGTAGTAAATTCTCTCAGTGAGCTCCAGGTTAGTTTGTGCTTTGTATTAGCCACAAAAACAAAGCAAGGCTCGTTCTTTCTCATAATGGATCTATCAATCAAGTACATTATTGAAATGTAACCTTTATTAGTGATGACATACATTCTCAAGGCCAAATTTCCAATAATGCCTAGATGTATAATAAATCATTATCTTTTGTTTGTTTGTTTCTGAGACTGGGTTTTCCTATCTTGTTCAGGTTGGAAATATAATGGATTCACATGAAACCAAACTTTAATATGAGAGCTTTGACCTGTTCCCTTTCTGACTTGGACTGGTTTGCCTTTCCTTAGGAAACCTTGTGTTCCCTTCCTCCCCTCCATGCTCCCAAAGTCTCATCATATTGTCATTGGACTTGGTTTGGACACCTGATTGATGTTATCCCAATTGGAGCTCAGGTCTCCTAAATTCAAATTATCCATCAGTTTTAGCCTTCCCCAGAAGCAGGAATTATAGGTGTGAGATCCAACATCTGGCTAGATCAAGATGTTTTCTAATCAATATCCATTCTTGGTTGTTTTGTGGAATCTGTTAATGACTTGATGAACATCAGCTCTGTTACATACTGAGTCAACCTGGGCAAGTCCAGGTTCTGTATTTCAGCTTTCTCACCCTTAATGTGAGGATGTTGAGTTAAATGATTTCAAAGGTCCCTTCCAGTTTTGAGTTTTATGATCTTATAAAGTCCTTTTTCTTGCCTTCAGGGAGCTTATTTTGTACTAAAGGATCTGGGGCATGAACTGAAAAATGATCATAAGACAAAAATAAGATAAAGGTACCATGAGAGCTTTGAAAAAGAAAAGAGCCTTTTCCCCGCTAGGTTTCGGTGAAAATTTCACTGGGCAGCTGGGATTTGAAATGGAAGGAATCAGTTACTATGTACCAGGCACTGTGCTAAGTACTAGGGATACAAATAGAGGCAACATGCCAGATTCCTTCAAGGAGGTTACATTTTAATGGAGGATGACAAAACACAACAGGGAGCTAAAAAGCTGATGGGAGGGGTCTTTGAAGCCCAGAAATTAGGAGCAGATCTGGGAGGGCGATGAAGGCTGACTGACTTGGTCCTCTCCACAAAAAGAAAGCTCTAGGGGGAACTTATCAATAGGAGAAGTGGCCAATCTGGCAAAAGGTTATTCCAGAATCAGAAGGCCACAGTGACATTTCAGGATATGCTAGAGTGAGGAAGCCTCAGGTGCTTAGGAAAGCTTTAGGATGAGTCAGACACTTAGGTATGGCTTGAAAGCCTGAAAATCAGAAGCAGAGTTGGGAGGGAAATGAAGCTCAAATGGAAGACTCTGAAATGCTTCCTGGATAACCAAAGATTAAATTACGTTTCCAATAGTTTTTAGTTTTAAATAGGCTTTATACATTCTTTGACAACTGACATTATACGATATAGGATAAATGAGTTATATTTATCTCCTATGCTGTAACAATGCAAGATGGTTCTCTGTTTTAATCCTTTGCTGGGACTGTGACCTCACTGATATGAGTTCCCCCATCTGTTGGTGAAGGTACCAACCATCTGTGGCTTCTCCTGCTGTGTGCCTTGTCTGTATCTCCCACATGTTGGAAGTTTTCTACAAGATTTCTTGACACTTTAAGGAGGATGGTGGGGTGCACTGACTGTCATCAGTTACCCTGGCTCTCAAAACACCTTTTCCAGTCATACATTTTTCCAATGATATCCTCCTGGGCAATTTTTGACTGACAATATGCTGCTGACTGCTCAGATCCAAAGTGTGCCTCTCCCTTGTCCTTTGACCTTAACTTCAGTGTTGAGCAAACTTCAGTGGAAGCATATTATTATTAAAAAGAGCTTTTGCTTTAGGGAGAAGCTTGGGAGCAACTAAAAGCTCTGCATAATAACCATCATAATAATGATGATAATAGCAAGTCCCCTTCCCCCCAACCTCTTTTTTTTTTTGGTAGGTTCTGAACTAACAATGTTTTTGCACATTTCTTTCTATGCTGGGCCCAACTGAAGTAGGAACAGGGCAGCTTGGATACAATGCTTCTGTGGGAACCTCTGGCAAGGATTTCATTCTGGAGGACTAATGCTTTCTTTTTGCCTTATTCTCTGCAGGAATCCAGACTCCCTGAGTACACTGAAATGTGTTTCCTTACAGAGTACATTCCCACTGCAGAGTCTAACTTTCCTCGAACTTGACCCTCTGTTTTGTTTGGAAAATCAGTGATGATGGTGGGAATGGGAGGAAATTCAGTCTATGGAGAAGCTATTTTTTTTTTTTTACAAACAAAAGCAAAGTGAAAGATGTACTCAAAAGGAAAATAAAGGAGGGCATAGGTCATCCGCCTGTTTAAGAAAAGCTGGAGACA
The DNA here is from genome assembly GCA_016696395.1 of Antechinus stuartii. Classification (NCBI taxonomy): domain Eukaryota; kingdom Metazoa; phylum Chordata; class Mammalia; order Dasyuromorphia; family Dasyuridae; genus Antechinus; species Antechinus stuartii. Next base: position 469,406 of record MU174338.1, on the reverse strand, counting down.
AATCATCCTAGTGTTGAAATTAAAGCAATTGATTTTGTGGAAAGATTGTTAAAGTTACCAGTTGAATTTTAAGTCATACATGTCATATATGTGTAGGTATGTATATACATATATACATGTACACACATAATAAAGAGATATTTAAGGGAAGAAAACTTATTTAAACTTCTTATCAAAAACAGCATTAACTACAAAAAATTAATATCTTACCTATACTAAGTATCTCCTCCTATAGGATTTTTGTAAGAAGGCTTGAGAATAGGCAGCCAAAAATCTAAGAGGAGACTCAAAATGGAGAAATGTCATTCAAACTCAGAATGGAGAAAGCATTCAGGAAGAAGGCAAGGTTGACAATGGTCAAGAAGATCAAGGAGGATGAGGGCTGAGAAAATGTTGTTGGTTTTGGCAGTTAAGAAACTGTTGGTAACTTTGAAGGGAACAGTTTGAGTCGAAAGATGAAATCAGAACCCATACTGCAAGGATGTTAGCTCCTCAAGAACAGGGATTGTTTTGCTTTTGTATCCTCAGAACCTAGATTCAAGTACTTTGAATACAACAATCCGTTAAGAAAATTTTTTTAAAAATTAATTTGACTCAGCAAGAAAAATCTGGAAAGTTTGAACCAAGAATTGATTTCCATTTCTTCTAGTCATACCATCCATACTGAGACTACCAATGTTCCCTAAAGGTCTCACCATGTAGTTAGTCTCAGCAGTGAGTAGCTGATACTAGGGGTAAAGAGCTCCTAGATTCTGTTTGGCTTTGTTTCTTGTCAGCCTCATATAGACCCCATTTAATGATGTTTTCCTGGTTTATTCCACAGGCTATCACTAATTGTGATTCCACTTGGTGGAAATAGGGAGGATTTTTTTCCCCTTATTGGCTAGATTATATATCTGAGGTGACACTGTTTTCTCATAAGAGGAAAAATGAGCTATGCCATATCTCAAAACCTTAAGCAGTTTTTGTTTTGTTTTGCTTTTGTTTTTTTAAGACATCTTAATCCTCTCAGTTAATCAAACATTGGAAGAAAAAAATGTTCCAGCAGATTGTACTCCCATAAGAATCTATAAGTTCTTACAACCCTGGATCTACTGGACATTTCTCTTCCAGAAGGAGACTTTTCATACTTGACACCAGGCTTTTTGGAACACAGAATAGGCCCAGTTAAATAGTGCCTGCCTATTTGCCTTTTTTTTTTTTTTTTAAAACTTTCATTTCCTAACTACTAAGGACAGCTTTTATCTAACAAAAGTCTCTCTGACTTAAAATTGGAAATTCCTTATGGCTGCTTGCCTATTGTCTGATTGATAAGCTATATTTAATCAACATCAGTTTATTGTTTGCTGCCTAAAAATGTGTCAAAGGCTCTTTGGATTTGAGGGCCTCTTTTGTCAATCCTGGGGATTCTTTTGGTATTCCCAACAAGTCAGTAGAAGGAGAAGAATAGGAGAAGAATTTATGCTGTCATAAACAAGATTAAAGTTGGATAAGAGGATTAAAGTAGGAGAAGGTGATTGCTTTCCTCCTGTTTGGTAACATCTAGGCTCTTAACCTTAATATGTATATGTGGCAAATTCCAATAGAATTACAGATACTTAGAGCTGGAAAGATCTTTAAGTTTTCTGGTTCAGCTTCCTGAAACATAAATTCCCTTTATAAATCTCTGACAAATAGTCTTCTAAACTTAGCTTGAAAATCTCTTGGGTCTAGGACCAAATTACCTCTGAAGGCAGCCACTTTCTGTATCAGAAAACTGTAAATGTTAGAAAATTCTTCTTCCCATTGAGCTGACGCTGCCTCCCTGTTGTTATTATGCTCAAGTCCTAGTGTTGTTCTTGCTCAGGCATGTCCAACTCTTCATGTTCCTATTTGGGGTTTTCTTAGTAAAGATGCTAGAGTGCTTTTGCCCCTTCTTTCTTCAGCTCATTTTACAGATGACGAAACTGAGACAAGCAGTTAAGTAACTTACCCAGGGTCACACAGTTAGTACATGTCTGAGGCCAGATTTGAACTCTGGAAAATGAGTCTTCCTGATTCCAGGCCTGATGTTCTATCTACTGGGCCATCTAGCTGCTCCCTTTGCATCATAGGCTCATAGGTCTAGAGCTGACCATTTAATCTAATTTCCTTATTTACAACTGTGGAAAATAAAGTATAGAAAGATCTATGTGATTTGCACTGATAGTACAGGGAAGCATCAAAATAGAAAAAAGTGTCAAAATATTCCTTCTGTAAGACAAATAATCAAATATTTGAAGAACATCAAGTTCTTCAGACTTATTCAGATTCTTTCAACTTATTCTTCTATAACAGGATTTCAAATTCCCTCATCATACTGGTCTCTTTCTTATAAACCTGTACCAATTTATCAGAAATGTGAGTTATAGTATAGTTATACATATACATGTATATCTTGGCCTAAATCTGGCATTCCAAACTTTTTAATATAATATTTTATCTTTTTCCATTATGAATTAAAACAATTAAAAAACATTTTTAAAGTCTTAAGTTTCAAATTTTATCCTGCCCAAAAGAAGGAGGAGGGGAGGGAGGGAGGGAGAAAGGGACAGAAGGAAGGAGGAAGGAAAAAAGGAGGGAAGAAAAAAAAAGAAAGTGAAAAATAGCATACTTCAGTCTGTATTTAGACAATATTAGTTCTTTCTCTGAAGGTGGATAGCATGCTTTATCATTAGTCCGTTGGGATTGTTTTGGAGCATTGTTTTACTGAGAATAGCTAAGTCATTCACAACTTTTCACTATACAGTATTGCTTTTATTATTTATTTATTCCTGGTTCTGCTCACTTCAATTTGTATCAGTTCATGTAAGTCTTTCCAAGTTTTTCTAAAATCATCCTGCCTGTCATTTATAATTGCAAAATAATATTCCATTACAATCATAAACCACAGTTTGTTCAGCCATTCCCCAAGTGAAAGGTACCTCTTAAGTTTCTACTTCTGTTACCACAAAAACAGTTGCTATAAATATTTTTGTACAAAGAGGTCCTTTCCCCTCCCTTTTTTTGAGATTATTTCAAATTTCATACTTGCAATAAGATCAAAAGTGTTATCTTCTCCCATCCTCCAGTAAGTGTATCTTACTGAATTCCCTAGATATAGTAATATTATCTTCTCCCCAGTTTTGTTACACTCAATATCCTGGAATCATCTTAACTCTTCTCTCTCCTTCATGTCTAATAATTTGCCAAATCTTCTTGATTCTACTTTAGCAATGCCTTTTGTATTATCTCCTTCTTTCTACCTCTCCTACACTACCCTTAATCACTATGCTACCCTTTTCCCCATTTGCCTGCATTATTGGAATATCCCCTAACCACTACCACCATCTCTCCATCTCCAGTCTCCCCTATCTAATTCTCCTTCAATTATGAACATTACTGACAGATTAATCTTCCTAAAGCACACATAGATAGATCAAAAGTAACTGTGTCTGCATGTCTGGATGGAGTAAGGATAACTGTTATATAAACTGGGCTTTAAACATGTGAATGTCTGTACTAAATATTCACTGAGACCAGGAAATATGTATCTCATCCATCTGACATCATATTGAAGTTGGAGGAGCCTGTATGGGGAGATGAAAGATTGACGATTTTATGACTCTAAGAGGAAGGAATTAATGATGAAATGAGATATGGCAGCTTTTAGAGAAGTTCAAAAAGGGGTGGAGACCTGAAGAGTAAAGAGGAAGCTGTTTGAAACTAGATCACAGTGCAGGATAAGCAGTATGAATGACATAAGAAGGAGTCATTTGAGCCTGAGAAAACTGGAAAGGGAAACTTGATAAAAAAAAAAAAGGCATTGGGAGGATTAGGATAACTAATACCCATTAGAGCTTGTGAGGTAGGGAGGAAGACACTATAACATTAGTAGGGTGGTTCTGGAACCTAGAAGTGGTCCTGGAAAATCTGTCTAGAAAAGACATTGCTTTTTGAGTGATCAAGCCAGTCACAGGAAAAGGGTTTTGGTTTGAATAAGAAGGAGAAAAAATTAAAATGAATGAATAAATGAATAAGTAAGCCAAACACTACAGGATCATGGAAAAGACTTAAGGAGAAGAAATAGGACGGATTATTAAGAACCTAATAAATAAATATGCAGCTTCTAACTAGCTCAAATAATACTTCATTGTTTTTGTTCACTCATGTCTGATTCTTTGTGACCCCATTTGGGATTTTCTTGGCAAAGAGGCTGAAATGGTTTGCCATTTCCTTCTTGACCTCATTTTACAGATGAGGAAACTGAGGCAGACAGTTGTAACTTACCCACGATCACACAGCTAGTAACTGTCTGAGGCTGGATTTGAACTCAGAGAAGTTAAATCCTCCTGATTCTAGATCTTGCATTCTATCGACTGTACCACTTAGTTGCCTCTCAAATAATACTGGGTATCTTTATTTATTAGGTTTCCTTTCATTGGTACAACCATCTCCCTGTGAAGAATTCCTTCTTAGAGAGTTGGCTGGAAGCACTGAAAGATTAAGTGATTTGCCAGGGGTCACACTACAAGTATGTCAGAGGTTAGACTCAAATGCTCTCAGATTAGCTCTTATCCATTCCTTGACCCTCTCTCAAACCTCTAATTTAACTCTCTGTATGCAGTTTGTACCCTGAAATCTCACATAGGCTTCAGCATTAGTAGTAACTTATGTTACTATAATGCTTTGAGATTTGCAAAATGCTTTTTTTCTTCCCGATTAGCCTCTGCTGGGTAGATTGTAGAAGTATTATTAACCGTATTTTATAGATGAGAAAATGGAAGTTCACATTTGCTAGATCCAGAAATCAAGATTAAATGTCTTAATTCCAAATCTAGGACCCTTTGCAACATTCCACAGTTTGTAAAAGGGCACATTTTAAACTAGCTAACTGAAATGGGGGATGGGCTGAAAAACTCCCATGGGGGAGAAGGGGCACTATAGTAGAATGAAGGGGAGTTGGTTTGGACTCCTGGGGTACTGGGAACTCCCTTATTCTCTTGGGTGATGACAGCAGAAAGTAAGAAGCAGAGGAAATTCAGGGAACCTTCTCTTTGTTAACTTCCCAAGCCCCATATTGTCATTCATTATAAAGGGAAGAGCCTGTAGCACCTACTTATCAAAATAGGAACTTAAAGAAGAGAGGAGAATGGAAGAAAATTTTCACGTGTTTCCCAAAACCAGCCTGGGAGCCTGTGGGGCACCGAGTGGTACACTGGAAAAGAGTCTTGGAATTGGAAGCAGGGAATCTGGGTTTCCCACATCTGGGAAATGAGGAAGTTGGAAGAGTTGGTCCCTTCCACCTTCAGACCTATGAGGTTGTGACTCCAAGTTCTGTCTGTTATTTCTTGCAAAGTGCTGGGTAAATCACATAATCTCCTTGGACCTCAGCTTTCTCTTCTGTAAGGGGAGATTGGGCTGGACTATGAATGAATTCCAAAGTTCTTTCTAGCTCTGTAATCTTGTGGGTAATGAAGGAATAGCTGCTATGCCAAAAGAAGGTTTGCAGGCTGACTGCATACCAGTGGGTGCCTCTTTGAGTCAACTGAACTAAAAACTGATGGGGTAAAGACAGGCAAGAAGCATTTGGTGGATATCACTAGACTTGCTCCCAGACTTTTTTTTTTTTTTTTTTGCGCTTCCAGAAGCCTTATATTATAGAATTACCAGAAATGAATTGGATTAGGTACTTTATCAGATCAGATTTCCTGTCATGTAAATTCTCTCATAGCAATCATTACAACCATCATGAAATTATCAAGCAAGTATTTGCAGTCAGCCTGAGCTGGCCTTTTTATTTAGATTTTCTATGCTAATATAATAGAAAATATTGCTTTCAGTATTCAAAGATTCTCTTTCTCTCTTTTCTTTCTTTTTTCTTCCTCCCTTTTCTTTTTCGTTCTTTCCTTCCTTTCAAAACTTCTTTCCTTCCTTGCTTTCTTTCTTTCTTTCCTTTCCTTCCTTCTTTCCTTCCTTCCTTTCTTTCTTTCTTCCTGAGATATAATTTTTTGCAAACACTGGAGCTGACTTTGAGTTACAGATCAAAGTATTTATCTTCATTCATCTTTTGAAGGCCAATTGCAATTTATAATGATTGTGGTTTTAGCAATCTGTCTCTATGTCATCTCATCACTTTAAATCAACAGAAACCAGCTCACAATGATGCATTGAAGTCTGCTCCAGTGAACCAAAAATGTAACTTGATTAGAATATTACTGAGCCTGCCTGCCCACAGGTAGAAATATTTAGGGCCATCATTATCCTTTATGGGAATCTGGGTAAACAACTTGTTTTGATGAAAACTGAAAACCTAAGAGCACAGCAAAAATTTGCAGCTATCTGAAAACAAAACTTGATTTCTTTCCTTGCCCCACCCTCCTTTCTGCCCTTTCCAGTTCTATTGAAGGCTTTGTCTACACAAAACGAATGAAAGGAAGGGCAGAAGTTTGAGCTGTTTTCCTCATAGAACCAAAGTGCTTAGAGATAGATCCGGAACTTTGTTAGATTTGGAAATCTGTTGAAGCAGGTCAAAGTCAAGGCCATGGGAGAAACTTGAGAGTTTCTATGATCCTCCCTCCCCATATCTTCTCCTCTCCCCATGTCCTCTCTCCCCTCCCCTAAAAGCATTCCTGGAGTTAATTATTATATATTGTCACAGAGTAGAACAAGAAAGTTAGGATTCTAAATTGATCTATGCCTGAAGTCTAAGACTGTGGTGAACTAATTATAATTGTTGGTATAAAGCTTCGACCTGGAAATTCTTACATTATAGTAAAGTGCTTCTATTAAAATCCTTCTCTGATGTTTCTTTGGAACTTGGAGGAGACCCTGGTACATCTTGCCAAGCTCCAAAGTTCCTGATAACAGGACTGGGGATGGGCTATCATCCAAGGACCTGCCTAGCTCAGTTTAGCAAGGCTCAGTAGTGGGAGGTTGGCCAACCTGGAGATGAAGGCTTTTGGCTGTAACAACTTATGAAAGTGTCTTTGACTAAAATCTAGGGGACTTAACTATCTTCATTGGTGGAAGGATTACCCTCTCCTTGGGAATATCAGATCTTTTAAGGTTGTTTCTTTTTAAAATACAGTAAAACCAATTTCATGTTCTATATGATTGAGTGGGTTGTGAGTAGAAACTCAGGCCTAGAAAATTAAAGTAAAAAGCAAAGTGAAAACAAGCCTAGATCTTTTGATTCCAAATCCCATCCTTTTGTCTTAAATACCCTTTCTTCAAAGCTATAAAACTTTGATTTCATGTGTAGATACTCTCTCTTCAATGCAAATCACAACCCTTATACATCTCAGCAGAGGGTTTTCTAGGGTTGCTAAATCTTTCATAGTAAAACTCTCTAAATTTAACTAGACTTGTGTATCTTTGTGGCTTAGTGTTTAATGTTCTGGACTTGGGATTTTAAAAAATCCTTGGAATCAAATCCCATCTCTAGCTGTATGATCCTGAGAAAGTTATTTAATCACTATGAGCTTTAGTCTCCCATTTAAAAAATAGAGAAAATAATAGCAACTAGGTCTCAGGATTGTTAGGATGATCAAGATACATATGTAAAAAACTTTGTAAACATTGAAGCACTAATTAAATGTGAGATATTATGGCAATTTGATGTCTTTCTTGGAAGAAGCAACCCAAGTTTATTCTTTGCTAGTATAGAATTCAAGGGCCCATGGTCACAGTTCTATATCATGTTGAGATATTTAGAAGGACTCTCAGAGAGGTTGCTTTATAAATAAATGATCCAATAATTTGCTACTGCGGTGGGAAGGGTGAAGAGGGACTTACATTTTGGACTGAATTATCTAGATTGCTAATCCATATGAGAAACAGGTTAATGGATAAAAAGCTGGTCCTTGTTTTTAAGTGATATCTGATTCTTACCAGAATGTAGTCATTTCCTTCCCTAGTTCATTTTATAAATGAGGAAACTGAAACAAATAGGATTAAATGATTTTGTGTGGGATTACACAACTAATAAATCTCTGAAGCAGGATTTGAACTCATCAGGATGAGTTGCCTCTCTAAAATAAGGAAGATCTGGATTCAAGTTCTGCCTCTGACACATAATCTGATGCATGACCTTGGTCAGATAACTTCACCTCTTAGGACTTTGGGCAATCTCTAAGATATAAATTGAGATGGGTAGAGGGGAGAAGGAGGAATATAAGGACATATATTGGTAGGAGGAATTTCTTCACATTGGGAGTTTTCCTACCACAGAATGCTAGTCCCTATCCTTATAATTGGCATTTTATATAACTTTTATTTTGCAAAGAGTGTTATATACATTGTCTCATTTAATCCTCATAAGAATTCTGAAAGGTAAGAGTCATTATTAGGTCTATTATACAGATCAGGAAACTGGGGCTTATAGAGATTTAAGTATCACACAATTAGTGTTTACAAGAAGATAGAATCCACTTCTTCCTGGCTTCACTTCACTTTACTTTACTTTTGCTACTTACCCTCTTTACTTCTACCTCTTAGGATTTCTGGGTTCCTTCAAAATTAAGTTCTTACAAGAGACCAGAAGCCTTCCAAGGTATCCCCACATGATAATGCCTTCCTTTTTAAGATTTTCTTCTATTTTTGTTGTTTAGTCCTGTCTCACTCTCCATGATTCCATTTCAGGTTTTCTTGGAGTGTTTTGCCATTTCCTTTTCCAGGTCATTTTACAGATGAGAAAACTGAGGCAGAGTTAAATAACTTGCTCAGGCTCACAAAGCTAAGAAGAATCTGGGGCTAGATTTGAATTTAGGAAGATAAATCCTCCTGACTAACCTCCTGATGCTAACCATCCGCCTCACTTTCTATTGACTCTAGATGTAGCATCTATATACCTATTATCTCTGTCATTAGCATATAAGTTCCTTGAAGGAAAGACTGTTTTTACTTTTTCTTTGTGTCTTCAAAGCTTAGCATATTATCTAGTATATCCTAAGTATTTAATAAATGCTTGTCAATTGTTTCTTTGTTGAAACAAAAAAAAAAAATAAAGAATAAAAAACAAAATATTGGATCTAAGACTATCTGATTACACTAGTATTTCCAAGGATGCAAAAGAGTAGGAAGGATTTCCAATGATTTGATGTGGTATGGGGAAACCGACTTTCACTTAGATGTGAGAAAAACTTGTGGTAAAAACAGTGATGAAAGACTTTGGTTACTGTAGCAAGAGTCAGAGGAGAGAGTACAAGAGAAAGTTGGGAGGTCTAATATAGTGATACTGGTGGGGGTGGGATATTGGTCTTGAGTCTCTTCTCTCTGTGATATTATTAAGGTCCAAGGACATGTTCATGGATATATGTGTTAACTCTAGGTTTGTGAAGGGTTGATCCAGAGCACACATCAAATTTGGGGGAGGAAGTAACAATGATTGCTGTGGTCAGATCTGTGTGTAACCCCTGACCACTAGAATTAACTGTCATTTCCCTTCTACGATTTAGGATGAACTACTAGATTCCTGATGATCTGAATTATAACAGCTGGATTTACTTCCAGTTTTCCATTTCAAGGGAAGAGAATAAAAGTGAAAGGAATACAGATCATGAAAACAAAACAATACAAAATAAAACGCTGGCGTCTCCATCTATACTGTTAAATTAGCTGTAATGAAAACAATTCTTAAGTTTCATCAGTGGAATATGTCTAGAAAAGAACGAAGAGTTCTAAGTTCTCATCCTAAGAACTGGTCAGATTGGAAATAACACATGGTAGAAGAAGCTAGCTTTATATATTTCTTTCATTTCAATTCACTAAGAATTTATTGAATGCCTATTATGTAGGAAATACCATGTTAGGGAGTGGAGTTGCAAATAAGATAAAAAATAATTCCTGCTCTCAAAATCTTACATTATATTTGGACAGATGGACAGCATGTAATAAATTAAAACCTCTCTCATATTTATATTTACAAATATGTTATATTTGTATGAATATGTCATATATAAAATGTCCTAAAAGTCAGTACAATTTTACTTTAATAACTTCAGAAGTATTTATGCTAGCACTAGAACACTGTACACAGTAACAACAATATTGTATTAATAATCAACTAAGAAAGACTTAGCTACCTCTGAACAATACAATGATCCACTTCAAAGGTCTTGCCCATGAAAAATGCTGTCTACTTTCAGAGAGATAACTGATGAGCTCTGAGTGGAGTGCAGCATATATCTATGTCTATAACTATATCTATTTATATTTTCTTGCTTTTTTCAGAACATAGTTAATGTAGAAATACATTTTGTATGACTTCATATGCATAATAGGTAATGTATTTTTGCTTTCTCAATGATAGTAAAGATGGTGAAAGGAAGGAGAGAAATTGGAACTCAAAATGAAAATTCTTTAAGACAGTTTTAAAAAGATGTATTAATTATAAAAACTTATAAAAGTAATATTTGAAAGGTTAATTATTGAACATTTTAAAATGTTGAAATTTTCTTATTAAAATCCAACAAAAACAATGTTTTGGATCATGATACTCTATTGATTTTCACATTTTGTAAATACTTTTATCAGCTGCTGTCCATAGACCATAAGAATTATATTTGTAATCCTAGCCTTAAATTATCCAAAAAAACAAGGGTTTTGATGCATACATGACAATTTGGACAAGACCCAACAAGAAAAATTCTAATAGAAATAGGTGAAGTGACCAAGGTGGCCAAGCAGAGAACATTCACTAGTATCCACTGGTCTGAGAAAGTATCATTCAGAAACTGTCTCACCCATAATGCATAATTATGAGGAGCCCTATCTTGTTGCAATTAAATGTTATCATTAAACATTTACAAAACTTTATAAATGTAAAAGAAATTTAAATGACTAAACTTTCAAATTATGGATTTTTCTTGGCGAATTCGTAGTTCTTATACTTCAGGATTTATTAAAGCTTATAAATGCACTAAAACTTTTGGCACATTCTTATTTCATATTACTCCCTAGTGAACACTCTTCCATCAAGCTGATCATTCATGAAAATCTATTTCCTGTTTCTGTGCTATTAACACAAATAAAGGGCTTTGTGTAGGAAATGGTGCTAGAGATTTTAAGAGTTGGAGGTTTGAAGGTAGATATATCTTATCAACTTGAGGAAAAGAGAAGAGAGAAACAGAATGAGTGCTTTGTTTTGAAGGCCTAAGGAAGTTAGGAATTCTCTGAGGTAGAGATGAGGGTTGAGGAAGAACCTGTATAGGCTTGGATATGGGGATGGAATGTTCTGTATGGAAATTGGTAAGTAGACAAGTTTGACAGGAATGTATAATCTATGAAGGTGAGTAATGTTCAATAAGCCTGGAAAAGGAGCCAGGAGCCATATTGTGACAAATTTTAAAGCAATGGTTTTATTTTATCCCAGAAGCAAATAGAGAACTATTGGAATTTGAGGAGCAAGAGGCAGATATAGTCAGATGTATGATTTAGAGATCAATTGGGCAGCTCTGTGGAAGATAGACTGGAGGGGGAGAAACTGTAGCAGGAGGGTGCTGCAATAGTCCTGGAGAAAGGTGATAAAGATATGAATTAGACTTATAATGGACAAAAGAATGATGGCAAAGAGAACAGATGTGAGATACATTCTTAAGATCAAAGTGTTAAGATTTGATAGTAATTAGTGTTTAGGACAGAGAGGAGATTTGGATATGTATATCTGAGCATCATTTGCATAGGAATGATAAATGAATCCATCATTTGATTCGTTGGAACTAAGTTGAAATCTGTGACTAAACTGAGTAATTATAATTTCCTTATCAATATACAACACACATTTTTGTTGAAACCCCACATGTTCCAATTTTGATTTAATTTGACAAACATTTATTAACACCTAATATGTTTCTATCAATCAACAAGCATTTACTGAGCACCTACAATGTATAAGGAACTGTGTTTAGGTGCTAGATTAGGAACACAAAAAATGAAACAATTCCTTCTTGCATGATTTTATGTTCTAATGAGAAAGATGAGTCCATAATAAAGTACACAAATAATAAATGTAAGTAATGCAAAATAGTTTGGTAGGGAGGATGGGTATGAGCAATTGGGAATATTAGGGATTGTTTCATATGATGCTTGAGCTATATCTTGAAAGAAAAAATTGGATTGTATCAAGTAGAAGTAAGGAGGGAGTTCATCCCAGGCAAGAAGGAAAGTTATTGAACAGAACATTTTGTTAGTTGCCAGGGATACAGAAATATCAAGAAATAGTTCCTATCCTCAAGGAGTTTAGATTCTATTAAGGAACTTCACACCATAAATATAATTCAAAAAATTTGGAGTAGGGAAAAAGCATTAACAATTTGGAGGATAAAGGAAGGTTTTATAATGCAAATTCACAAAAGAATACTTGATCTAAGTCCTAAAGAATATTCAAGATTATAGCAGACATAGAGAAAGGAATACTTTCCAGTCTTGGAACATGATGGTGTGAATTCAGTGAGTCAGGAAACAGGTTCAGTTTGGAGAAGAGTCAGTAATACTATTGAAAGATATGCTGACTCAATGATCCCATTGTTCCCATTCCTGCTTGTTAATTAATGTTGAGGGAAATGTCATCTAGTTTGCAGCTTTTGTATTACCTGCTATCCAGTACTTACTGATGATTGGGAAGAAATTGAGATTTAATAGGCCCATTCCTATTCAAATTGTCTCATTATAAAAGTTATCAATAAAAGCTAATTCCATCTTGAATTCTTTGTTGATCTTTAATGATCAGCCTTACATCATATTGCTACCTTGATGTATTTTTTTTAATTTTCTAAAAAAATTTTATAAAGCTTTTTTATTTTCAAAACATATGTATGGATAATTTGACAATATTGACCCTTGCATAGCCTTGTGTTTCAGATTTTCTCCTCCTTCTCCCCACTCACTCCCCTAGATGGCAAGCAATTCAATATATGTCAAACATGTTAAAACATATGTTAAATCCATTATGTATAAATATATTTATGCAATTCTCTTGCTGCCCAAGAGAAATTAGGTAAAAAAATGAAATAAATGAGTAAGAAAACAAAATGCAAGTGAAAAACAACAGAAAGAGTGAAAATGTTATGTTGTGATACACACTTAATTCTCACAGTCCTTTCTCTGGGTGAAGATGGCTCTCTTCATCACAAGTTCATTGGAAATGGCATCAATCATCTCATTGTTGGAAAGAATCACGTCCATCACAATTGATCATCATATAATATTGATATTGTAGTGTACAAGAATCTCCTGGTTCTGCTCATTTCACTCAACATAAGTTCATGTAAGTCTCTCTGAGCCTTTCTGAAATCATCCTGTTGGTCATTTCTTACAGAACAATAATATTCCACAATATTCATATACCATAACTTATTTAGTCATTCTCCAACTGATGAGCATCCCTTCATTTTCCAGTTTCTTGCCACTACAGTAGGGACTGCCACGAACATTTTTGCACATGTGGGCCCCTTTCCCTCCTTTAAGATCTCTTTGGGATACAGGAACAATAGAAACACTACGGGGTGAAGGATATGCACAGTTTGACAACTTTTTCAACATAGTTCCAAATCGCTCTCCAGAATGGCTGGATGCATTCACAATTCCACCAACAATGTATCAGTGTCCCAGTTTTCCCACATCCTTCCAACATTTGTCATTATCTTTTTCTGTCATCCTAGCCAATCTGAGAGGTGTGTAGTGGTATCTCAGAGTTGTTTTAATTTGTATTTCTCTGATTAAAAGTGATTTAGAGCATTTTCTCATATGATTAGAAATAATTTTAATAAAGTATTCAAATCCTTTGACCATTTGACCAATTGAATGGTTTCAATTCTTATAAATTTGAGTCAATTCTCTATATATTTTAGAAATAAGGCCTTTATCATAACCCTTAAATGTAAAAATGATTTCCCAATTTATTGCTTCCCTTCTGATCTTGTCTGCATTAGTTTTGTTTGTACAAAACCTTTTTAATTTAATAATCCCTGATGTATTTTTTAAAAAGAAATTCCTTATAATTCTTCTTTTCTTGAGTTTTGCCTCAATAATCAGTGCAAAAGCATTAATGAAGAGTTTTCTTTTTAACAGTATAGATGTCTGAAACAGGATGTTTAAAGGAGTGATATGAAATAAATATGAAAAGGAAAGAAAAAAGGATTTTAAATATGTCAAGGTATTTGATCACAGAAACAATAGAAAAATACGGAAAGTTTTGAGCAAGAGAATGACTTAGACAGATTTTGTTTTGAGAATATTTTAGATAGCTGTATGGAGAATGAATTGAAAAGGAAAGAATAGAGAAGTAGGGAAATCAATTTAGAAACTATTTTGATTTCTACATAGTTTTAATATCTTCCTATGACGAAAAGATATGGAAGAAGGAAAATAGAAGCATCGGGCTGTTGCCCCAAAGTCACTTAATTTTTTTGCATTGATTTTGAATTTAAATATAAAAAGAGAAAAATTCTATATACATGGTAGCCCAACACAAAAAGAGGATTCAATATGAAGCCATTAATCTACATTTCATACCATTTACTTTTTTTGAAAATTAAGTAATAAATACTACTAAAGCCACCTTGTTTTTCTATGCTTCCTTCTGAGTTTTCTTTTGTCATCTGCTATGCATTTATTGGTTTTGGAAGCTAATTTGTAGTTCGTTCAATTTATTTTTCTAAAATAAGCTTTTTTTAGATATTCTATTTCCCCTTCTGTTAAGCTAGAAGTTTATATTTTTGTAAGTATTCTTCTATTTTAATTGACTACATTTAAATCACTTAGCAAAAAAAATACCAACACAGTGAATTTACTCCAATAGACATTTAATGTAATACATAGGCAGACCTCAATAGCTTGGGTCTGGTGGGTACCAGACACTAGAGTGAATTTTCCTAAAGAGAAGGGGAAAAATGAATGATAATGTTTGCTCATTGTTTGCTGGTGCATCTGATTGGCTTCCGTGTATGAATCTACAATGCAGTAGAATGCTGTGATTACTTGCTGCTGTAGCATACTGAAATAGGTCAAATTTGACCCATAAATATGTTGCAGTTAGCTCATGACACTAATAATTGGTTGTCCCACTACCTGCTGAATATGGAAATGTATCAATTTCAAGTGGAACAATCTTTATGTGAAAGTTACAAATACTATATCTATTAAATTTCTCAACATCTTTCATTTGGGTAAATTTAATATAATACACAGTTTAAAGAACAAACAAATCCACAACTTTACAAGTATGACACTTTAAAAATGGAAATTACTTGAGAATATAAGTAGATGAACTTTTAAAAGACAATAACAGCTAATATTTATATAAAGGGTATTATGAGGCAAGCACTGAACTAAGAATTTTACAATTTTTATTTAATTTGATCTTCATAATAATTCTGGGATGTAGGTGCTATTATTATTTTAGAGGTCAAGAAAATGAGGCAGAGACTAAGTAACATAGATTTGAATTCATGACTTCCTGACTCAAGTTGCAGTGCTCTCCAATGGCCACCTACGTGCTCCATAGATGATAAATAATAAAATTGGAAAAAAAAAAAAACATCCTAAATTTAAATTCAATTTTCTTAAATTTTTGTACCATCTCTAATTTTTTGAAAGTTTAATATTACCCCTTTGTGCTGGATAAATATGGTATTAGTTTAAAGAGAAGATCTGCAACTAGATCTCTACTGGTACAAGCAAGCATAGTAAAGATAGTTTAAGGAGGAGAAATAGAAGAAAACAAAGTAAAAGCCCCAATCCATAAAATATGATTCATAATATTTATCAGTGGGATTTACAGGTACTATAAACAGATATTGTTTATGAAGAAGAAAAACTGATGATTTTTCTTTGTGTGAATGGAGCAGATAACATTTTCTTTTCGTTTTCTTTTTTTCTTTCTTTTTTCTTTTGTTGTTGTTATTGTTGTTGTTGAAGCAATTGGGGTTAAGTGCCTTGCCCAGAGTCACATAGCCAAGACATCTGAGGTCAATTTTGAACTCAGGTCCTCCTGACTTCAGGCAGATAACAGCATTTTAAAAGTGCATATGCAGAAAATATTGGTAAGAAAAAATTTTTCAGGAGAAAATTAGATGTTATTAATGAGCAAAATAATTGGTTTCCTTGTATAAAGTTACTTAAAGAATTACTAAGTGTAAAAAGCCTCATTCAATAGGAAAAACATTTGGCACTATTCGCAGCTATTGAAATTGTTGAATTGATGCTTGGCAAATCATATGCAAAGCAGCTTTTAGTGGTTCCACTTGCAAAAAATACAGTGGGAAGCAGAATTGCCATATAAGTCTTTTCTGATCTTCTAATCGGAAGGATTAGAAAATCACAAGTGGAAAACTAAAATCTTTTTTGCATTTTGAATGGATGAAGCAACATATATTTTAAAATGCTAATTTAATTATAATATTGTATAATAGATGGCTGAAAATAATGTTAGGTAAAATTTATTAATTTGCAAATCTATTGATAGCAATATCACATTGGGAGAAAATTTCAATATAATTTATAGGCTTTTTAAAAGTGAAAAAGTTATACTATAGAATGATGGAGGGCCCTGCATTAAGGGAACTTAGTGTTATGATGAAATGTTTATTCATACGCCCTTGGACAAAAAGTACTCTCATTCTATTTGAGCACATTGTATTCCTCATAATAATTTTTATCAAGAAATAAGAGTGAGAAACTATATATAGTTCCTTAAGTTATTACAAAAGTAATCAACTTTAAAAAAAACAATCCATTGAGAGGGCGGCCTGTTGCAAAATTGTGTGGACATGGGAAAAGGACAAATCAAACCTGTAAATTGTGAGTCTTTTATTTGAGTGTATATTTTTTGGAATTTTATCTAATAGTTGTTCTTATAATAGTACAATTGTTTGATTTTACTTTCTTCTTGAACAATTGTTATATTTTTAGACTGGGTTAACATCTGAAAATTGAACTTTTTTCCTGCATAGATTTCCAAATTAAAGGTTTCATCTTTACACCAGCTTAACTGTCTCTTTATTAAGTTGGGATGGTACTATTTTTCTCTTTAGAAGTTGGGGTGTTTCTTTAAAAGGTATCCAGTTACTCTAGTCTAATGAAGGTGAGTAATAAGGGAAAATGGTAGGGCACATAAGGTAGATCTTATGTGAAAGAAGACTATTTGGAGTGGATTACATTCAGGTTTTCCAGTTTTAAAAAGGAAAGAGAATAATAACTTCTGCTCAATCAGTTATTCTAAACATGGCTTTACTTTGCACCCTGGCTTAAATCTCCATAATGCTTTTCTAGTAGATCCTCTCATCAACTGTTAGGTAGGAATATTACCATTGATTGTAGGATGAGGGAATCAACCACATTTCAACTCTCTATATAAACCTCTCAAACTGGAATCCTGTCTTATCCACTGATCCAATCTTCATCTCTCACCCCATAGTTTAACTTTAAATCATCTTCTACCCTTAAATCTCTTGCCCCATTAACTTATCACTATTTATTCTTTTATAAATCCCAACTCTGTATCTGCCCTCTCCTTGCTTGCCTAAGTTCCAGACAAATTTATGCTAACATTATCAAATGGGCCCTTATTGGGGCCTATTTTATTTCCTTTCTCTTTACAGATTGCCTTTCTATCAAACTTCCTACAACTGTGATTTCAAACTTTTTTTCTTTATAAATCACCTCTATCATCTCATGTTTTTTTCCAACTCAACAGAAGATGAAAAAAATTGGAGGCCATGCATTGTAAGCTTCCTTTCCTTCCCAATTTCACACTTCAAATTCATTCACCATTGTCCTCTATTCTCTCCTCTGTTCCAGGCTCAAAAAAAAGGAGGCTCATCCCTTTTCTCTCCATGATTTTTAATTTCTCCTGATGTACAAGCCCCTTCCCAACTACCTAAAAGTTGCCCATGTCTTCCTCATACAATCACTATTTTCTTTCACCAAAACATTCCTGGTCAATAGGCCATTCTTTCATATCTCCACCTGGATGTCTTATAGATACTTCAAAGTCAACATGTTCAAAACAGAATCTATCATTTTCCCTCCCTAATTCTACTCTTTCTGTTAATTTCTCTCTTTCTAGCATATCAAGTGCCAATTGAATTCAGTTCACAATTTAGATATCATCCTAGTTTCTTCTCTCTTCCTCACTCTTCATATTCAGTCAGTTACCAAATCCTGCCAATTCTACATCTGCAGAAATTCCTGCATCCATTCCCTTCTTTCCATTCACATGGCTGTTGTTAGTTCAAGCCCTCATCAGCTGTTGCATGGATTATTGCTGTAATCTCTTGTTTTTCCTGCCTTCCAGCTTTTCTCTCCTCAGTCCATCCACTCCAATCTTCTGAATTGATATTCTTAATGTGCACATCTGGGCATGTTTATCCCTTGGGACTTGTACTGTTCAAACCATATTGCTCTAAGCATATCTTCTCCACTTTTCTTCTCCCTTTTATACAATATTTTCTTCCATTAGAATATAAGCTTCTTGATGGCAGGGATAGTTCTATTGCTTGCATTTTAAACCTTTGGCTTAACATAGTTCCTGGCACATAGTAAATATTTCGTAAACACTTTTCATTCATTCCTTCAAGAAGCTCTGACTTCCTATTGCCTCTAGGACAAAATGCTTACTCCTCAGTTTGGCATATGAAACTCATCACTAAAAAATTTCAACTTCTCTTTCTACACTGGTCACTTATTCCTCCTCTCTCATTTTCTGTTCCAGACAAACTAAGCTACTTGCTGGAGTTGTGTCCTGAAGGTTTTATATGGTTATAAAATTAAGTAATTTCCTATACTTTCAGTCATTGAAAAGGGGAGGAAGCATTCTTTGAAACCAAAGAATCCAATTCACCTCATGTGGTTGGTTCTGGTCTGACTAATAAAACTTATTTTTAAAAAGTCTTAGGGATACATGAAGTCAAGGTAAAATTAAAAAATTTTAGAGTTCAAAGGTTTATTAAAAACTCTCTTTTAATGTATTTATTTTACACATATGACAACAAATTTCAAGCAGCTAAGTACATATCCAAATTCACCCAGTTAGACAGATCTATTGACCTCCAATCTAGTGATGTTTCTATATGAGATGCTGGGAATCTTTATCTTAGCCCATATCCCAAAAAGCAAGGATTTTCTTTCATATTATCCTATTTATAATACTTTGAAGAGAGATAAGTATTAAGTTTGCAAATTTAGGGAGGAAAATTAAAACAAATTAGATACAAAAAGAAAAAAAAAGATTTATTAGACAATCTCCTTTATTCATCTGTACATAACATACAACAGAGAGACTATAATTGTAAGAGAAATACAAAACCACTGGGTTCCTTCCTTTTCAAAAAAGATGACTCTCTGAACTCTCCCATCATTTCCTATCCTACAAATTTATTTGAATTTTTAATGTTTGTTTTGCACTTTCTAGAAATACTATATGTCAAAGATTATAAGCTGCTTTAAGATAGGGATTGTCTGTATTCTATGTATAGGGTAGAATGGAATCACAAACTGGAGGGAGGACCTAACATTCAGAGAATTGCAGTTTTTAGATTTATAAAGGAGTTGGAGAGAATTTAATACAACCTGCTGGGAAAACTGAGGAACCAGTTCAATGAAGTGACCTGCTTAAGGTTCCTCAGATCATAAATGTCAAGGGTTTCCTGCGTAAAACTGTAGCATTCTGTATCCAGAAGACAGCAGGAAGATAAGGGATACTGCAGTCAGCATGGTGAGCAACAAAAGGTGAAAGTCAGGCTCACTTATCCTCGTTGTTTTTCTGAAGCCCTGGAAATAGGTTACAATAGGAAACAATGAAACTACAAATTATAATGATAATCATAGCTAAGATTTATATAATGATTACTATGTGTCAGGCACTATTTGAAGCATTTTATAATTATTGTCTCATTTGATTCTTACAGTTTCCCTGGAAGTTGCTATCATTATCCCCGTTTTACAGATGAGTAAACTAAGGCAAATAGAAATTAAATGATCTGCCCAGCATCACCTAAATAGTAAGTGTATGACTCTGGATTTGAACTCAAGCCTTCTTGATTCAAGTCTAGCACTCTTATTTTCTGCCACCTAAGCTGTCTCATAATATTTTGGGGTAGGGTTCTTCATAAATTGAACAATCTTAAAAAATCCACTATGGCCTTTGGTCATCATTAGCGCAATACTGCAAAGGTACTTGGGAAAGAGAAAATCTTTCATAGTGAAGTCTCACTAGTTTGAAATGGTACACTGTATTCATTATGAAACTGAGATTAGACATAGAGTCATATGAGTTTGTCTGAGAACTATGAAACTGACCTCTAGTACAGGAACTAGAATTCCTCAGTTTTACTGACAAACTGCCTAAATACTCTTGCCCTTGTTCCATTAATACCAAATTAATGTATCAAATGTAAATTAAACTGAGAAGAGTTTGCATTATCCATTCATTTGTTCCTTAAAAGAAAACAAAATGAGATATGTTATGGTCTGGCAGGAAGAGTTCTAGACTTGGACCATAAAAATCTTGTTGCAAAAGCAAGCATTGCCACTAACCAGCTGTGCAACCAGCTCTTCCTTCTCTGTCCACTGATGGTCTACACCATTTGCCTCAGTGAGGATCAGACTTTATGATGCTTGTCAAAATGCTTTGTACATGAAGAAGTACTGTCTAAATATAAAGATTAAAAGTGATCTAAAGGAGTCCTTGTCAGAAAACCTAGGGTCTAGTTCAGCTCTGTCACTAACAAACTTTGTGCATGTCATTTAACAAAAAATTCTTTTTGTTTTCATTTGTAAAATAGCAGTGATACTTGTACTACAACTAGCCCATAAAATTAGTAAGCAATCAGGCTAGAGGGAAGTACTAAAGTGTTTTGTGATTTCTGAGTTCCATATAAATATGAGCTATCCTAAAAATAGTAAAGGGCTGGGCATTCTCTAAGGTTCTTTGATGACACTTCATTTTGGCATTGAGGTGACCTTGAGTTCTTTAAGGCTGTTCCAATAAAGTGCAAGTTTTGACAGGTTCCACCAAGCTAGAAATTCTTTGGGGAATGGGGTCAGTGATGGATGGTATAGCTATTGTTTAAGGACCAGTATTAGTTAATCTGGGCAGGTTCAGCCCTAGGCTGGTAGGGGAATAAGTTTTTCAGGTGAAAATAAAACCATAGAAGACAATTGATTTACTAAGATAAACCCAATCTGCTTCAATGTTATAGAATTTCTGAATTTCTGAATTGGAAAAGTTGCTTAATAGAGATCTAGTATAATCCATGGCACCCCCATTTTTAACTCTGATTATAATGTATCTGACAAGTAATCATCTATTATTTATTTGAAATGTTCCAATAAGTGAAAATCCACTATTTTCCCAGCTGCTTCCTTCTCCCTTTTGGATAGCTCTAATTATTGGCTGTTGGGTTCCCTGTCCCCCTCTCCCCTGCCGCCTCCTTACACTACTGGGATCAAACCTAACAAGTCTAATCCCTCTTCCAAATGATAGCTCTTTAAATAATTATCATAATCATAATCATATCCAGCATTTATATAGCACTCCCTTCATTTGTTCCTTGAAGTAAAACAAGATGAAGTATGCTATGGTATGGCAGGAAGAGTTCTAGACTTGGACCTTAAAAATCTTGTTGCAAAAGCAAGCATTGCTACTAACTAGCTGTGCAATCAACTTTTCCTTCTCTGTCCACTGATTTGCAAAGTTTGCAAAGTGATTTATAAGCTAGAATTTTATTCTCATAATAACTTGAGGAGTTAGCTGCTGTTATTATCTTTATTTTACAGATGAGGAAACAAAGGCAGATAGAAGTTAAGGGACTTGCCTTTGGGTTTGTGGCTACATTTGAAATCAGGTTTTCCTGACTCTAGATTCAATGATCTATTCACTGCTCCATCTTTTTTTTTTTGTCATAAACAATTTAATGTTTTAAAATCTTTGTGATTTCAGAGATATAGAGATTTCTTCTACAAATACAAATTTCGCCCTTTCCATGCCTTAATAGATATTTTCTTTTTTCCTTTTTAATTTATGGAATAAAACAAACATTTCCATAGCATAGTATAATAAAAGATAATTGCACATAAAACTACAACTTTACTATATATGACTTGCTATTCCTTTAAAATATACAACGAAGTTATCATGTATTTTTTTCCCTTTTTTTTGTTTGTTTTCCTTCCTTCTCTTCCCATCCTGCAATCTAGAGATGGCCACCATTAGATACAAATAAGTATATATTTATAAAATCATTTTATACATATTTCTATTTATCAGTTCTTTCTCTGGATGCAGATAGCATATTTCTTTATATATCTTTTATAGCTAATTTGGGTATTTATAATATTCAAAAATAACCTATTTGTTACATCTTGAAGACAACTCTCAGATTCCCTGAACCTTCTCTTCTCTAAGCTGATCCTTATAAGGTGTTGACTCAAAGACCTTTTGACATTCTGATTGCCCTTGATTAGATGACCTCCATATTATCGACTTTCCTCCTAAATCAATCAAGATTGATGAAATATTCCAGATGTGATCTGAGAGAGCACTGGCTCTGGAGACTGGCACGCATCTAACCATCCTGTTGATGGTGACCACTTTTGACAAGCCACAATATCCCTGAGTCTTAGTTTGCTCACACGTGCAATGAAGAGGTTGAACGATGTAGGTCCATGAACCTATGAAAACAACAGAATTATCATGTCCTTATTCCTGGAAACCAAACCACTCGATGTAGCCCAAGATTGCATTAATATTTTTTGGCTGCCATATCACAATGTTGACTTATATTGAACTTGGAGTCCATTAAAACCCACAAAACTTTTTTCAGACAAATTACTTCTTAGGCCAATGAAGTAACATTTTTTATCACTATGGAACTTCAAATTGCTTTAAATCAGCCCTGGGACAATTCAGAATGGTGGCTTTTCCCACTCAGCACTGGATGATGGAAGGCTGTGTGAGTTGTCTTATAACTTCACGGTAGAATGAGCTCAGAGAGCCTGTGGTTCAGTCCTTCTGTTGGAGATTTAGCTTTTTTTTTTTCCAGTCACAAGTGGAAACAAGTAAGATGAATTATTGGACTACCCTGCCGAGTGGGTTGAAAGTGTGCCAGCAGAAGGCCTGGTTTATAACATCAGGTGTACTTGTATACTTTGGAAGAGTCTTTCTACCAAGAAGCCTCAGGCACTCTTACATACCCTATTACTTTTGCATAGAATATTATTAACTTCAATTTGGGGAGGTAGAGTGGAAAGGGTGGGGGAAAGGGTGGAAAGGCAACCACATTAAGAAAAATTTGGAACAAATAATAAATTCTCCTGTATTCTCAGAGATGGGATTTACTGAGAAGTGAGGGTGAAGGTGTGAGTAGACAACTTTGAGAAGGGGAGCATCCAAGCTATAGGGCACAGAATAGAAATGCAATGGTTCCTTCATACCAAATTAGAGATAGGGGAGAAATCCCAGGGACTGACATTTTCAGTATCTGAGGGAAAAAGTTGTCTTAGGTCTCCAAATGTCATGGAAGCCTAGAATAACTGAACTTTGTGTCTGCTTCTCAG
The DNA here is from genome assembly GCA_016696395.1 of Antechinus stuartii. Taxonomy (NCBI): domain Eukaryota; kingdom Metazoa; phylum Chordata; class Mammalia; order Dasyuromorphia; family Dasyuridae; genus Antechinus; species Antechinus stuartii. Next base: position 445,853 of record MU174338.1, on the reverse strand, counting down.
GATGAGAAGGAGCCTAAAGCACTCTTTATGCAAGACTACCTTGGATTAATATTTCTAGAGCACACTCTGATGCTATTCCTTTCCTATTCAAAAATGCTCAATGACTTCCACTTGCCTACAAAATACATTCCAAATTCTTTTGTATGGCATTTAAGGCTCTTCATAATCTGAGTATAATTTATCTTTCTAATTTTGTATCTCAGTATTGCCCTTCACATATCTTACTCTCCAGGCTACTTACCCTTCAGTGAACATGTTCTAAACTTTAGAGTCCTTGCATTTACTCATATTGTCCCCTTAATTCTGGAATTTGTTCTCCCCACAATATATTGAAATAATTTCCATTATATAAGACTCAACTCCAATAAGATTATTTTCATTAAGCCTTCCCTGATTTTTACATCTCCTTTTATTCATACCTCTTTTCTGCATTCCATTCCTTTTCAGCTAATATTCCTGACTCTGAATTTTCTCTACAATGCTAAAACACCTTTTCATCTTGGAAGATCCCTTTACTTCTGAATTTCTCACATTATAAATACCCTTTTCACTTGTGGTGTCTTCTAATTTTCAAAGGGACTTCCTACTTTAGCTTAAGAATGTGACTAATTTGAAACTGTATAGCTAATAAAATATTTATGGCTAAGTGATTCTTTTGGTCTCTTAGATCATGACATATATGCAACCAACTATTCTGGTGGACTAAATTTAAAGTACTGTCCTCAGATTCAAATAATCAGCTATCTAAGTAAAGAATGGGGACTTTCCTCTATCAAGATCAATCCAAAAATGGGTCTATGAACTATGAATTCATTCAGAGCAGGGATTTTTTTTTCCTTTCTTTATATTTCTAGCTCTTAGTACAGTGTCTGACACAGAATAGGCACTTAATAAATGCTTGTTGTTTTGACCTGGGTTTGTTTAACCTGAAGTTTAAACCTGAAAGCTCAAGAAGAATTTGTCCATTGTCCTCAAATATTTGTAGAGTATTTATAGAAGAGGTACTAGATTTGTGCTATTTTCTTCGAGAAGATAGAACCAAAAATAATGAGTAGAATTTGCAAAGAAACAGTTTTCAATTATATGTCAGAAAAACAAAATAAAACAAAACAAAACTTCCTAAAAATTAGAGCTAACCAAACATAGTATAGATGGTAATGAGCTGCTTCTCCTTCTAGCATAAGCTAGATGACCATTTATCAAGTCATGCTGTGGAAGGAATTTTTTCTGGGTATTAGTTGTATTACATGTTCTCTGCATTCCTACCTATTTCCAAACCAGGAATTTTGTACTCTGGCCATCCTCTTGATCATCTCTGTCTCACTGGAATTTTTAATTTGATCCTGGGACACCAGGTTCTGACAAACTTTCTAGTAGTCTGCAGAACAGAGAATATAATTGCTGTCTTCTACTCTGATTCAGTTCGGTAGTTTTGTTTTGTTTTGTTTTGTTTTGTTTTAGTTATATTTAATTCTTTATGATCCCATTTGGGGTTTTCTTAGTAGAGATACCAGAGTAGTTTGGCATTTCCTTCTCCAGTTCATTATATACAGTTGGAAAAATAGAGGCAAACTGCATTAATTGACTTGCCCAGGATCATACAGCCAGCAAAGAGGAATTTTCCTCTGCTGTACTATCTAGGTGCACTGGCTAGACCATACTTTATCTTGCCCAGCATCAGATCATCACACTTTGTCCTGGCCATTTCTAATCCATGTTGTCTTGCATGTACTCTCCTCCAATTCTTACTATCCTTTATGTGTTTTCTCTTCCCATTAGAATATAAGCTCCTTGAGCAATTTGGAACTATTCTCAAAGATTAATAAAATTATGCATATCCTTTGATCCAGCAGTGTCTCTACTGAGCTTATATCCCAAAGAGATCATGAAGGAGGGAAAGGGAACCATGTGTGCAAAAATGTTTGTGGCAACCCTTTTTGTAATGTCAAGGAACTGGAAACTGAGTGGATGTCCATCAGTTGGAGAATGGCTGAATAAGTTATAACATATGAATGTTATGGAATATTATTTTTCTATAAGAAATGATGAACAGAATGATTTCCAAAAAGCTTGGAAAGACTTACATTAACTGATACTGAGTGAAACAAGTAAAGCCAAGAGAAGATTGTTTACAGTAACAATTAGATTATATGATGATAAACTGTGATGGACTTGGCTCTTCTCAACAATGAGGTGATTCAAGGTAAATCCAGTAGATTTGGGATGGAAATTGCCATCTGTATCCAGAAAAAGGACTATGGAGATTGAACATATATCAAAGTATAACATTTTTTACCTTTTTTATTGTTGTTTGCTTGTCTTTTTCTTTCTCATGTTTTTTCCCTTTTGTTTTTATTTTTCTTGCATAGCATAACAAATATGGAAATATGTTTAGAAGAACTGAACATGTTTAATCTATATTGGATTGCTTGCTGTCTTAGAGAGGAGAATGGTAAGAAAGGATGGGAGAAAAATTTGGAACATAAAGTTTTGCAAAGGTGAATGTTGAAAACTATCTTTGCATGTATTTGGGGGAAAAAGAAGAAAAACTCCTTGAGGTAAATGGCTATTTTGTTTTCTTGCATTTGTATCCCTGGATTACAGTGCTTGGTGTATACTGAATATTTAATAAATACTTTCAAATTCATTAATTCTTTTTACTAAGAAATTCTGTGATTCTTTGATAATAGTTTATGTAATTAAAGAAATGACATTGACTGCAACCTTAATATGAGTCAATAGCTTGATGTGCTGCCAAAAAAGCCAATTGAATCTTATGTTACTTTTACAAAATCTAAGTGTGGTATACAGAACAAGGAACATAATCATTGTCTTCTGCTCTGGTTAGACCACATATGGAGTCCTTCAATCAGTTTAAGTCATCACATGAACATTAAATAGTAAGAGCAGATTCTAAGGAAAGAAACCAGGATAGTGAAATCTTTTTAAACTGTTTTATGAGGGGCAGTTAAAGAGCAGCTCAAGAAGGAGGTAAAGAGAAGAGTGAGGGGTAAGAAGGAGAAGTAACTACTGTGTTCCAAGTATTTTGAAGGACTGTCTGCTTGGCCCCAGAGCTCAGAATTTGCAATACTGAATGGAAGTTGAAGTGAGGCAGATTTAAACTAGACCTGGGGGAAAGTTTTTTTTTTTTTTTTTTCCCTAAACAATTATAGCCATCCAAAAGAAGAATTGACTATCTTAGGTGGTCATGGGTTTCTCATCACTGAAAGTATTCAAGCAAAGGTTTGATGATCCCTTTTACATATATAAGGGATTCTTGTTCAGCCTGAACTACATAGCCTGAAATTCCCTGATATTTAGGAAATTGTTTTATATTGAGCACCACCGGCACAAATTTCCAAAGTTTGGGTACTTTAGCTATCCTGGAATTTAAGCTCTTGAAGTGGAAGGTGATTGAATTTTCTCATTCAGAGAAATCTGGTCTGTGGATAACTGGACTATTTAGGAATGTGAGGATATATACTCCTAAATGAAGCTTGGCCCACAACCCTCTGGGCCTGGAGAATGGATATAAGGAAGAGAGTTAGAGGACATACTAGTCATAAGTAGTCAATAGGCACTATTGTCAATATTTGAGTGATAGTGTGAAGGAGATGAAAAAAGGAGTTGAAATACTAAGTAGAGTTGAAAAATTCTAGCACACATGTGTGTATGTATATATATATATATATATATATATATACATACATATATATATATATATATATATATATATATGTATATGTTGTAATCCAGCATTCTAATTCCTTCTAAGATATATTCAATTTTTGATATCAATCCTTTGATTATTATATCTCCTTCCTACTGACTGCCATCTATCATCTCTAAAGCAATGGGGATTGAACTGGGACTGGCTGCCTGACAACAGCAATAAAGATAAATCACCTTTATATACTTCTTGAAAGTTTATTATTTTCTTCCTAACAACACTGTGAGGCAGGTAGGTAAAATAAGTATTAGGTTGAACAGTTTTTGAAGTAGTCATATCTATTTCATGGATTAGTAGAAAGAGAATTGACTCTACCCCTCAAGTGTCATCTTGTGATTGGCTGGTTCCTTTCAGAACTCCCAATTTAAGGTCAGTTCAAAGATATTTCCTTTCTTTCTAGGATATACTGCTAACTCATCTCCACAGAACTTTTTCTAAACTAAGTGCCTTCCCAACCCACCAGGATCTGTCTTTGTTTCTGGTTACATTTGTATTCCCAGTGTCTAAAGCAATGGAAGTACTTGAAAAATACTTGTTGACTGACGACTCGAGTCTTGGGTTCAAATCCTGCCTCTGGTACTTACTACTTATGTGACCTCAAAGAAATGCTTTAACTTTCTAGAGTCCTGGTTTCCTTATCTGTAAAATTAAAGAAGTGCTTAATAGTTCTAAAGCTAGAATTCTATGATTGGAATAGGGAAATTCCCATTGTGGAAACTCCCTCTATCAAATCAAATTATCTGACTTATACATAGCCTATAGTCCATATCCAACATGTTAGAGGCAGGAATTCAGTATAAAGGGGAGTAAGAGTAAGATCCTTTGAGAACGGAAAAGATGCTGAGGTTGATGGGCTGAGAAACAGGTTTATGTGTCCTGTTTTACACTCACTCAGGGGCATATGCTCATTGAATGAAGGGGTAGGTGATATAACATTCACTATTTAATTCTCTCTTCTCCTCTTCTCTTTCCTTTTTTGAATCCTTATAGTTTAGATGCACATATGATACAATGCTACTGTATTTATAAGAGTACGCTGCTTCCTGGGGAAAGTATTATCCTAAATTTTCATATGAGAAACCTGAATCTCAGAGATGTTAAATCACTTGCCTAGAGTCATATAATGGCAACAATCCCCCTGATCTTCCTTTTTACTTTACTTTCTCTCCTCTCTTTGCATTGTGACCAGTCTAGTAGATGCCCTACAGATACCCTACAAGATTAGTGCAATAGTTACCTGACAGATGTCCTACCACCACGTTCTCCACAGTCCGTCCTTCAAATCACTGTCAGGCTAATTATGGCACTGCTCAAAAATCATCGTTGACCAACCATACATTTTACCAAGCACAATTCTCTTTTTAAAGTCTTTTCTCTTGTTATTATTCTCCATGCACTCCATAGTCCAGACAAACTAGATTTCACCTCATTTCCTGAACAGAACCCATGGTTCCTTATGTCTCAGCTTTTTCCCATGTTGTTCCCAATTATACAATGTTCCCCTTTCTTGCTCTTTGCCTATTAAATTCCTACTTTTCTTTTAAAGACCAAATAAAATGTCACCTCTCCTATAAAGCCTTCCTTTCTCCTCTTTGTCAGGAACAACTTTCCATCTTACATCTCATATAATGTCACTCTGAAACCTTTCAAAGTACATTTTAAAATGTACTTTGTTAAAGCTTTTACTGAACCATAATCCATTCACATGGATACTCCCTTCAAAAGCATGACTCCAGATTTATATAACTCTTGTTCACATCTTCCCCTAAGTCTTTCAAAGGCATCAACCAACATGCTAGAGAACCTCATCTTTTTTTTTTTATAATAACTTTTTATTGACAGAATCCATGCCAGGGTAATTATTTACAACATTATCCCTTGCACTCGCTTCTGTTCCAATTTTTCCTCTCCCTCTCTCCACCCCCTCCCCTAGATGGCAAGCAGTTCTATATATGTTAAATAGGTTACAGTATATCCTAGATACAATATATGTTTGCAGAACCGAACAGTTCTCTTGTTGCACAGGGAGAATTGGATTCAGAAGGTAAAAATAACCCAGGAAAAAAAACAAAAATGCAAATAGTTTACATTCATTTCCCAGTGTTCTTTCTTTGGGTATAGCTGCTTCTGTCCATCACTTATCAATTGAAATGGAGTTAGGTCTCTTTGTCAAAGAAATCCACTTCCATCAGAATATATCCTCATACAGTATTGTTGTTGAAGTGTATAATGATCTCCTGGTTCTGCTCATTTCACTTAGCATCAGTTCATGTAAGTCTTTCCAAGCCTCTCTGTATTCATCCTGCTGGTCATTTCTTACAGAACAATAATATTCCATAACATTCATATACCACAATTTACCCAGCCATTCTCCAATTGATGGGCATCCATTTAATTTCCAGTTTCTAGCCATTACAAACAGGGCTGCCACAAACATTTTGGCACATACAGGTCCCTTTCCCTTCTTTAGTATTTCTTTGGGATATAAGCCCAGAAGTAACACTGCTGGATCAAAGGGTATGCAGTTTGATAACTTTTTGGGCATAATTCCAGATTGCTCTCCAGAATGGTTGGATTCATTCACAACTCCACCAACAATGCATCAGTGTCCCAGTTTTCCCGCATCCCCTCCAACATTCATCATTATTTTTTCCTGTCATCTTAGTCAATCTGACAGGTGTGTAGTGGTATCTCAGAGTTGTCTTAATCTGCATTTCTCTGATCAATAGTGATTTGGAACACTCTTTCATATGAGTGGAGATAGTTTCAATTTCATCATCTGAAAATTGTCTATTCATATCCTTTGACCATTTATCAATTGGAGAATGGCTTGATTTCTTATAAATTTGAGTCAATTCTTTATATATTTTGGAAATGAGGCCTTTTTCAGAACGTTTAACTGTGAAGATGTTTTCCCAGTTTGTTGCTTCCCTTCTAATCTTGTTTGCATTAGTTTTGTTTGTACAAAGGCTTTTTAATTTGATATAATAAAAATTTTCTATTTTGTGATCAGTAATGGTCTCTAGTTCATCTTTGGTCACAAATTTCTTTCTAGAGGACCTCATCTTGATCAGGGTTCCTAACCTGGGAGCCAGGGCTAGATTTCAGAGGGTGATTTCAGTTTGTCAGTCAATGATAATTGATCTGATGTTTATTATAGGTCAGGCATTGTGCTAAGTATTGGGAATACAAATAGAAGAAAGTTCCTGCCCTCAAGAAGCTTACATTCTAATGGAGGAAGACAGCACATAGAAGGAACCTAAAAAGGGGTAACAGAAAGGAAGATTCTGACTCTGGGATAAGATGCAAAAATTAGCAGTATGTCCTGGTTTGAACTGAGGAATTAACTTGCTTGAGAACTTTCCTTAAATGGAGATTCTGGGAAGAGTTATCTAATCATAGTGAGGAGCATCAAGGATAGAGAGTACTTCTGAGGTACCAAGTTCCAGGATGAAGTATTTTCCAGAATCAGGAGATTTCTGAGACATAGTGAAAAAGCCCAGAGTGCAGCCTGGTGCATGAACTTGGACAAGACAAAATATAATTTCATTTTCAGTAACTTCTAACTGAAGAGGAAGTCAATAAAGAAAGAAAGTCAATTGTCTTTTCAGGCAAACAATATCAGAATCTCTTTGTAGTTCAGAAGTAAACTATTCTTTCTCTATACCCCAAAGAAAAAATAATCCTTTGAGTTTGAATCTATCCAGATTATTATACTGGTATGGAAAGAGAAAATTAAACAAGCAGTCAGTATACCTAGGCTCTAGCTTGATCACTAACCAGATATATAACTTTATGTTAGTAATTTAACTTATTTGCCCTAAAACTTCCTCCTCTGTAAAATGGGGAGATTGGATTAGATAATCTAAGTTTATTTCTCAATTTAATGTTTCATGAAGGGGCAGCATAGTGGATAGAGTGGTGGGTCTGTTGTCAGGAAGTTTCTTCTTTATGAGTTCAAATCTGGCTTTAGAACTTACTCACCAGTGTGACTTTGGGCAAGTCACTTCACCCTGTTCGCTTCAGTTTCCTCATCTGTAAAATGAGCTAGAGAAGGACATGACAAACCACTCCATCATCTTTGCCAAGAAAACCCCAAATGGAGTCACAAAGAGTCATGACTGAACAAATGGGCAGTTGCCTGGTGCCTAGCAACACTTCAAAACGGGGAAATACATGAAAGTTTTAGCCAGCACCACCAAGATAAAAACAAAATGATATGACCATTTTAGCCCCCTGCCTGCCCTTTCCTCCTCTATTTGTCCAAATGATGAAAAAAAAGGTCCTTAATTGAATGTGTAATGGAACTTAATTCATATACCAAGAGCAGCTGTTTTGGGGTGGATCTGTCCTACTGTCAGATTGTGGAAAGGGAAAGTCTACAAAAAGAAAGTTGTCTGGTTTGGGATGACTCAGGTAGGGAGTAGTGCTGAATGGGATCTGAGATAATTTTCAATTCCAAGGGACCCTGAGAGTTTAAGTGAGGATTATGGCAGACAGAATTTGACACCCACAAAATTTTTGCAGAAACCAACATTTGATCTGAGACCCTCACTCTGATTGGTTCTTGGGTAGGTTTCACTTACTCATCCACCCACTGAACATTTATTGAATGCTTTTCTGAATACTGCTATTTTCTCTCCATTCCCCTGGGATCACAGGATCATAGAAAATGAAAACTGGAAAGTATCCCGGAGATAAATCCTCTCATTTCACTGAGCCCCATGCAAGTCAACAAAAAATATAGCACAGTAGACATTTCAAACCAAATCTGCTTACTTTAACCCAATGTTCTATCTTTTATATCATTCTCTATTATACATAATGCTGAGGGTAGACACAAAGATAAATACAACATAGTTCCTGTCCTCTAAAAGCTTACAATCAGGATAAGATATGTATAGATTTTAATATACTATTAGAATATGATTAATATTTTACTCAAATGCTATTTCTTCCTGAAATCTTGCTTGGTCCCCAAAGTCCAAGATGATCTGTCCATCATCTCATTCTATAACACTTTATTCTCCTCATATGCTTCTACAAATATTAGTGTTTTCTCTCCATCTTCCTGGAATCACAGCATGTAGCTAATTCCAGTAGATGTAGAAAAAGCTATTCTAAGCAAGGAAATATTGAATCATAGTTAAAGGATCATAAATTTCAAAAGGCATCTAATTCACCCTCCTTATTTTACAGATGAGCTAACTGAGACCTAAGTGTTAAGTGATCTGTCGAAGATCACACTGGTAGCGAAGGGTAGGATTTGAATTCATGTTCTTTGATTCCAAAGACACCCCTCTCACTATACTAAACACTTTCTAATGTAGGAATAAAAAAGGATCACCAAAGGGATAGGTCCATCAGGAGAGAGGAAATGGAAAAACCAGAATCTTTCTTCCATAAAAGAAAAAAAAACCTTTGCTTCCTAGCTAGCTTTGCAAGAGGAGGTTTGACATGTTAGTTGTGAAGGAACCTGTGTACCTAGCTCATCAGGCTTACAAGGCTGCTGAACATATTCTTGTTAATGGACTTCCTTCATGCAGAGAGAATGGCGGTATTAATTGAAGGAAACCATTCTTTAGAAGAAAAAGAAATATTCACCCCAGCTAAGCAATTGAAAATTTTTTTGGACTTTCCCCCAGTCTTCTCCATTTTCTGGGGGCTTTTCCCCTCTTTCATACAATGGCTTCAGTGCTGAATGCCAAGGCAACTACATTTGGCTAGGGTAGGCCTTTCATTTGCAGGTAATTAACTTGGCAGATATAATAGCATTTAACAACTACATTTTTTCCTTAAAAGGGAAGTGAGTGCTTTAAAAAAAAAAAAAAAAAAAAGGTCAGCTATCACATTCCTTAGACACATTTTATGAGTTTTGTGGGCTATTTCCCTTTGCAGGCAGAGTTCATATTTGAGTTATTCTTCTTCTGCTTGCAGATTTTGTTTATAATATTTGGGCAATCTCATTGTGCTTTTTTATAATATATCTTGCTCCCAAGAATTTTGACAGACAAATGAGATTGGGCTCATGAAGTCTCTTGACAGTTTACACTCCAGTCATAGAAATCCACAGCTTGTTAGAACTGGAAGGGATCTTAGAGATCATTGAGACTAATTCCCCATTTCACAGATTCATTTATTCATTCAACAGGTTTATTAAATACATAATCCAGTCACTATGCTGAATATACAAAGAGTGGTGAAGAAGCTAGATAGAGGTGGATTGAAGCTCCCTAGGTGTGTGAAGCTCCCGGAAAAAACATTCAGTTTCTTCCTCTATAAAGCAAGAGTTGGGCTCCATAACTTTGAGATTCCCCCCCAGTTCTAAATCTATGATCTTCTGATGAAATTAAAAGTCCCTGTTCTTGATGAGTTTGCATGGAGTTTGTAATGGACAGAGTCATGGATCTAGAGAGAAAGAACCTGGGTTTAAATACTTGCTATATGTCATTTACTAAATGTGTGACTTTGGATAGTCACTTAACCTCTTTGGACCTCAGCTTCTCCATTTATAAAATGATGGGGCTGGGCTCAATCATTTTTAAGGTTTCTTCCAGTTTTAAAGCTATGAATACAAAAAAGTACTGATAGAAAAGAATTCACTTAACTATGATATTGAATTTGGGTCTCCTAATTCCTAAGCCAAGGCTTTTCCCACTAGACCATGTCCCATCACCCATTACTTAGAAAGTATTTAGGTGGCTTGGGACAGGGCGGGGTGGTGGTGGGGTGTCAGCACAGAATGCTGGCCCTGAAGTCAAAAAATTTCATCTTTTTGAGTTCAAATCTGACCTCAGACACTTCATAGTTGTATGAATGACTCCAGGCAAATCACTTAACCCTTCTTCCCTCAGTTGCCTCACCTATAAAACAAGTTGGAGAAAGAAATGGCAAATCATTACAGGATTTCTACCCAATGTAAAAAAAAAAAAAAGACCTAAATGGGATCATGAAAAGTTGGACAGGACTAAAATAACTCAAGAATAAAAAGTACAACCGCAAGAACAAGAATTTTTCTATTAAGGGATTGCCAGTAATAGCCACACATAAATGTAAGAAGCTGTGGGGGTAGGATGAGGAGCTTCCAATGCTATAAAATCTTCCAATACTTCTGTGTGATCATGGCAATGGCTAATTCAATCAATGATAATAATAGATTTCTATAGCACTTTAATGTTTGCAAAATGGTTTACATTACCATTAAATGTTTATTGATTGGCTATTTATTGATATCTGACATCAACTGAGTCTTACAACAACCCCATGAGACAGGTACTATTACTATCCTCATTTAACAAAAAGGAAGCCAAGGTCTAAAAGATTAAGTGATTTATCTAGGGTCAGAAAGCTGGTAAATGGCTGAGGAGGGATTTGAACACAGCCAAAAGGTCAGAGCTGGTGGAACTATACCCACATGAGAGAACATCCTCCTTCAGCACCAGTACAGCAACTAAAAGATCATCACCTAGAATTACTTCTTGGCCATCTTAAAAAAAATAAAAATAAAAATAAAAACCTCACAAAAAGATTTACTACCATCTTGAAAGTCTAACTTTAAGGTCAGATGAGCAATTGGATTACTCCTATGCTTTCCTATTTGTGAACATCTTTATTATTTCCTCCCCTCTACTTTAAATCTAAGGATCCCCATCCTTAAAACTGAGATTGCTGCAAAATAATGATTTTAAAAAGTGCATCCTGTTTCCTTTTCTTGAGGCAGTGTAAATAAAATCTTTTGAACTTTCATGAACTGATGCAAAGTGAATTGAGCAGAATCAGGCAATATTGTACACGGAACATGTTGTTTTTCTCAGTGGTTCAGTAAGAAGTGCTTGATTAAGGGTTATTGATTTGATTCCAGTTCTTCCTACCTCCAAATGAATAACACATTGACATTCATAATAATAACAGCAATAGTGTGTGATAATAGGCTATGATAGGCTTAGCAATATAGTGATCCAAGACAATTTCACTTGCCTTAGGGATGGAAAATGCCATCCACATCCAAAGAAAGAGCTATGGAAACTGAGTGTAGATTGAAGCATCCTATTTTCACTTTTTGGTGGTGTTTTTTTTCTCATCATTTTCCTTTTTGTTCTGATTTTTCTTTCACAACATGACTTATGTGGAAAATGTTTAAAATTGTAATTTTATTTTATAATTTATTATAATTTAATGAAATTTTAAAAATTAAAATAAAAAAATGTATATATGTAACCTAGTTTGCTGTCTTGGGGAGATGGGTGATAAGGGAGAGAGAGAAAAAAATTGGAACACAAAATCTTACAAAAATGAATATTGAAATATATCCTTACATATTATTAGAAAAAATTAAATCTATTAAGTGAAACAAATACAATCTTTTGATTGAACAAGAGGAATGAGAAACAGTTAATAATCCCTCACCACCCCCACCCTCAAAATGCAAAGAAAGATTGAGATTACAAGATGATCTCCCTAAAACAGAGCTGCCTTGATTAGATTGTACTCAAGTACCTTGATGTTAAGAAGTATCCTGGGAGGTGAAAAATTAAAATTCCACCACACATTCTTGGTAACATGCAATAGTATCCAGCAGAAGATTTCTGTGGAGGTAATGTAGTAGCTATTACTTGATAAAAATTGTTCCTTGAGCTTTGTGGGCATTATAGATGGCTCAGTGGGTAGAGTCAGAATCAGAAAGACTTGATTTCAAATCCAACCTCAGTTGTGTGACCCTAAAGAAGTCATTTAAGCTCTGCTTGCCTCAGTTTTCTTCAGCTGTAAAATGGGATAATAGCACTATCTTGCAAGGTTGTTGTGAAGATCAAATGAGATATTTCTAAAAACACTTAGCAAAGTGGTTGGAATATGCAGGCACTTATTTCATGCTTGTTTCCTTTCCCTTCCCTTTCCTTACTTAAACACTAGCACAACAAATTAGCTGTCATTACATCAACTTTGATCAAATACATGTTAGCTATTTTATGGAGAAAAAAAATCAATGATTGTTGCCACATGGAAGGAAGTTACTCTAGTCTCCTTAGAAGAGATTACCAATGACTGACTGATCCTAATTTAGGATCCAATGACACCAGCTGCCTTTTTAGCACTCAAACAAGGAACTCCTGTCCATCTCCTGTCTCTATGTATTTTTTCAATGAGTGCCCCAAATGCCTAAAATTCTCTTCTTCCTCACCTCTGTCTCCTGGCTCCCTGGCTTCTTTTAAGTCAACAAGCATTTATTAAGCAATTATTATGAGCCAAGGACTGTGCAATGTGCTGGAAATACAAATACAAGTACAAAGAAAGTTGTTCCCCTGTCTTCAAGGAACTTCCATTCTAACGGGTGAAGACAACACAGAAGTTGAAAAGAGAGTCAGGGCATGTTAAAGAAAGTCTAGGGGCTCAGGATGGCAGTCTGGAAAGGAAAGAAAATTGAGCTAAAATCCTACTTTCTACAAAAAACCTTTTCTAGACTCTTTAATGTTAAAGCCTTCTGTCTGAGATTATCTTCATCTCTATCTATTCATATATCAATACATAGACATATGTACATACACATATTGTATATAAACAAATACACATATATACGTAAATATTCCAGTTCTTCCTTCCTCCAAATCTATTACTCTTTCCACTATAATACATTGCCATTCACAATAATAATAAGTAGAATTTATAAAGCATGATAAAGTTTGCAAAGCACTGTACAAATATTATCTCATTTTATCCTCACAACAAACTTTGGTGTTTATTCTTACTCCCATTTTACAGGAAGATGCTAAGTGACTTGGCCAGGGTCACACAGGTGATCCTAAATAAATATATGAGGCTGGATTTGAATTCTGGTTTTTCAGATTCTAGTTATAGCACTATTTCCACTGAGGCATCCAGCTTCCTTTAAGTTCTTTTGATTCCTCCATAAGCAGCCAAAATAATCAGTTTGAGAAATTCAGTCTAGTTATTTCAACGGTCTTAGAAAAATAACCATTAAAAAGAAAAATAGCTCACATTTATATAGCCCTTCCTTATGAAGAATTATTTTAAAAATTCTAGAATGCCTCAGTAGGTGAATGTTGAAGGTAAATAAAGAGAAATGGAGAGGGGGAAATGGTTACCAATTAGAGAGACAATATTTGTGGAATTTCAATAGTAAGGTTGTATACTCAATGACTGTGCAAGGCCCTAGGACATGTATTTGGCCTTAAGCAAAACAGTTCACCACCCAGAACCTGAATCTGAATCCATAAAAATGGGGACTAGTAATAATAGGTGCCCTACCTGCTTCTCCAGGGTCATTTAAGGACAAGGTAGGATGGAGTGATGCTTTGAAAGTCGGGGATGAAAGGTACTTATCTAAGCTACAAAAAGTGATTGTACTTAGTGAATTGCTTTTTGGCTCGGATTGGTTTGGATGTTTGTCCCTGGCAGGATAGGTAGGTTTGGCATGGCAACCTCCCTGGGAGGTGGCAGTGGGGACAGAAGCTCTTGAGGTCAGAGTTTCCCAAAGCTGGCCCATGGATGGGCACCAATCCATGACCAATTGTCACCAGCCTACAAAACTTTCACTCCCAAAGATCTTTACTACAGAGCAGCAAAGTGGCACAGTGGCTAGGGCACTGAGCTGCAGTCAGGAAAAGTAATTTTCCCTTTGGCTTCAGATACTCACTTGCTATGTGAACCTGGGCAAGTCACTTAACCCTGTGCCCCTTAGTTTCTTCATCTATAAAATAATCTGGAGAGAGAAATGACAAATTACTCAAGTATCTTTGTCAAGAAAATACCAAAATGGGGTCACAAAGAGTCTGAAATGACTATCCAACAGAATTTTTATCACTTAAAACCTATGCACTTAAAAAACAGTAACAACAACTTGATTCTTCCTCCTTAGTAATAACAATAGTGGCAAAATAATAATAACTAACATTTGCATTGTACTGTTTACATTTTCTTCTATTTTTTCTTTTTTTTTCATTTTGACTGATTTTTGATGTCTCATTGAGTCATTCACTTCCTTTTGTCCAATTCTAATTCTAACGAATTATTTTCTTCAGTTAGCTTTTTTTTTTTAACCTCCTTTTGCATTTGGCTATTTGTACTTTTAAAGGAATTATTTTATTCAGTGGGTTTTTTTGTTCCCATTTTGCCAATTCTAGTTTTTAAGGAATTGGGTTTTTTTTTCCATTTTTGCCAAATTTAATTTTTAAGAAGTTGTTTTCTTCAGTATATATTTTTTCTATTTCACCAAATTTATTTTTAAGAAGTTGTTTTCTTCAGTATATATTTTTTTCATTTCACCAAATTTATTTTTAAGGAGTTTTTTTCCTCAGTCAATATCCGTCCTTCTTTTTCCAAGCTTTTGGCTTTTTTCCCCAAACTATACTTGCATAGTACTTTAAGAATTGCATATATTATGTCATTTTATTCTCACAATGATTCAATCAGGAAGAAGATATTCTTATTCTCCTTTTTAAAAGATGTGGAAGCAGATTGAAAGAGGTTGTGAATTTCCTGGAATCATCTAGTCAGGAAACATGAAAGTGGATTTGAATTCAGGCCTTCCTGACCTCAAGTTCAGGGCCCTGTCTACTATAATACTCTGCTACAATTTCTGTATAACTTTACAATTGCCCAAGAGCTCTTATGCAGCAACTCATTCGATTTCTCTTCATTCTGATCTCTCTCCCACTCCAAACCTTGCCTCCTGAGTAGCTTAAGACTGCAGAGATTGATCTGCAGAGTAGAACTTAGATATTTGTCCAGTCTACACTATAGTTTGGTTTGGGAACTTCTGTTCTAGGTTCCTCGATCAATAGCAAAAGGTGCTTCTAAAAAGGAATCTATGCTTTTATGAATTTCAGCAATCCAAAAATATTCCTTCCTTTCTACCACCATTTATAATGCAGAATGGGTAAGGCGATACTTTTCACTTTTCACACACATAATCATTATGCCCTTTTTGGAATAATCAAAGGTTTGTAGATTTGGAGATGAAACAGATCTCAAAGACTGTGTAAGTCCAACCCTCACCTTTTATTAATAAACAAATTGAGACCCAGCAAGTTAAATGACTTGACCAGAATCACATAGGTAATAAATTTTTAAAGCAGATTTTGGACCAATATCTAACCTAACGCTAAATTCAATCTTCATTCCTACTGTACCATTTATTAAACATCTACCATGTGTCAGGTATAGTGCAGCTAGGTGGTGTAGTGCATATAGAGCTAGTGCTAGAGTCAATAAGACTCATCCTCCTGAGTTCAAATCTGGCCTTAGACATTTAATAGCTGTGTGACCCTGGATAGGTTAACTAAAATAGCCAACCATTCCAGTGTCTTTGTCAAGAAAACCTCAAATATAGTCACAAAGAATCTGACATGACTGAAAATGTTTAACCCAGGTCATAATATGCCCTTTGGGGGGAGAGGGTGGGGTATTTCCTCATTCTAGATAATGAAGAATTTTTACTAATTGGGTTCAAGATATTCAAAGACTTTACCTCTTAGGGGAAGTCTAGATAGATATATAGAGTTCAGTTATGGGCACCATATTTTAGAAAAGATACATGAAAAGCAGGAGCATATTGAAAGGAAAGCATCCAAGACAGTTAGAAGACTCATACCTATGATATCTGGGGATTCCTTCAAGGCCCTAAGGTGTTTAGCCTGGAGAAGAGAAGAATTAGGGAGGCTATGATCATTTGTCTTTAAATATTTAAAAGGTTCCCATGTGGAAATGAATTAGACATTTATCTGGGCTCCAAAGGGCAGAACAAAGACCAGTCAGAGGAACTAACTGAGAAGAAGATTTCAACTCAGTGTATGAAAAATAAAATTTTCCAATCACAATGGTTAAAAACCGAAATGGGCTGCTGTAGTAAGTAGTAAGGGCCCTATTTCAGCCCAATCCTGCATGGACACTTGCTAACAATTCCATAGAGAAGGAAATATTGGACAAGGTAACCTATAAGGAACCTGGTATGCCTATGATTTTGTGATTTTGTGTAACAGGATCCTAGCTTTAAAACTGAAAGGATAATTTCCCAATACCCCAAATAGGCTAAAGGACTGACTAAGGTCATAGAGCTACTAAAAGCTAGATTTGAGATTTGAATCCAGAAACTACTGACTTTGCATCCAAGACCCTTTCTTGGGCCATTAGCTTTCAATAACAGTCACTCAACAAATACTTGTATTGACCTGAATTGTCACTTAGTCCCTGAAACAGAGGCACTTAAAAATGTTTTAATATGAGGCTAGAGGATTCCTACTAAATCTCTGCACAGGTTTTCAAAGCCACAAGCAGAGCCCATTTCTGGACTTCTTCTCTACCTGTGGCTACCCTGACTATCTCATCCATCATGGTCATACAGAGAAGTCTTGTCAGTCTAAAAACAAGTCAACTCCACTGAACAAAAGCACAAAGGGTTGCCATTTTGATTTGATCCTTTTGCTCCTCGACACAAAGGCTCATTCACAGGCTCTGTCACAGTTCTTGTGTTTTGTCAAGACTGATGAAGGCAAACTGATATGCATCTTGTTTTGCCTGTATGAGTCACACTGGTTATGGATTCTAGATTATGAACCAGCTATGGGATAGTTTGAATCCCTTGTCCTACAGAGGCTGAGGAAGCCGAGAGGCAGACCAAGAAAGGCAAGGAGTTTCTGGGGAGTTAAGTATAAAGGACTTGGCAGAAACTCCAGATCTCAACAGGCAAGGAGCTCAGGTCAGCGAAGTCAACAAGAGCAGGAAGAACAAGCAGGGTCCAGTAGATTGGCAATCTGCAAGTCAGCAAGAGGAGCAACCTCGAGTTGGATATTGAACTCTGATCTTCAGGCAGAATTGTTGATCTTCTGTCGGGTTCTCCCTTCTGGGTTCAGGCTACCCTGGCTTCTCAGAATTGATCTTGGTCAGAAAGGGATCAGAGGCTTTTAAAAATAGGTCACTCCTGCTATTAATTAAGTTAGGGACCAAGATGCTGGGATTACTCTATCTCTTTGTTGCTAATCATGAGCTGTCTCATCTTAGGGGGGTCACATAATCATAGATTTTATGAGCTGAATCCACAATGTGACTTTTGTTTATTTTGTTATCATGGAATCTTAGAGGAACCATTGAACTTTATACATACAGTGGAATGTATCTAGAGGATCTAAGCCAATTTCCTCATTTGCAGAGGAGAAAAAAGAGGTGGAGGGAGTTTATATGGTTTGCCTAAAGACACGTGTACAACAGCTGGCAGAGCCCAAGCTCAGAATTAGAGGTCAAGTCTTAGGGTTCTCAAGTCAGGTCCTTTTACCTCTCCCTCCATGCTACTGGATAATATTAATGCACCTCAACTCCCTCAATAAATAGGACTAAATTGGGAGATCAGTCTGAAATAGAGTCTGAATTACAAAAATGTTTAAAAGAATTAAGTAGCATAGTTCATAGGGAACTGGCTTAGAGTGGGGAAAAGCTGGGTTCAAATCTTCTCTTTGCCATTTACTTGCTATGTGACCCTCATCAAGTCATCATCTCTCAGTGTCCTAGACTTTCGAAGAATATAAATTTCAGTTGTTGTGTAGTCATTTCCATCTTGTACAGATCTTTGTGACATCATTTGGGCTTTTCTTGGCAAAGATATTGGAGTGGTTTTCCATTCTCTTTTCCAGTTATTTTTACAGATGAGGAAAATGAGGTAAACTGGGTTAAATGACTTACTCAGGGTCACACAGGTAGGAAGTGCCTGAAGCTGGATTGGAATTCAGGACTTCCTCAGTCCAAGTCTGACACTCCACCCACTGATCCATCTAGTGGACCCCTTAAATTGCAGTGACAGTGCCAATCTGCCTTGGTATAGGGAGCTCCCTAGGCCAGTGAAAACAGGCTAGTTCCCCCCCCTCTAAAAGGAATGAAGCTTTATTAAGCAGAGTGACAGAAGAGTGCTGGCTTGGCATTAAGAACTTCCATTTTAATCCCATCTCAGACATTTACTGGCTGTATCACTCTGGGCAAGTCTTTTAGCATTTTTGAACCTCAATTTTCTCCCCTGTAAGATAAAAATAGTATCTACTTCATAGGATGATTATGAGGCTCAAATAAACTCTAATGCAGATAAGGTATTTTGCAAATCTTAAAACTCAGAGAAAATGAGAGACATTTTTTAAAAAATTATTGAGACTTTCAAATACAAACAGTAATTGAAATGAATTTAAGAAGTGTTAAGAAAGTCCTTTTAGGAACTGTTTTATTTAACAGATACACATGATGTCATTAACATGGAAAGTTTAAATTGGTGCTTCTCAAGTGCTTCAGATCCTCCTTTATGTAGGCTAAACCTCCATTGTAAGCACTTAAAAAAACATTATTTACTTAGTAAACACATTTTTTATACAAAGTGAAAAAGTAAACTTCAGTCCAAGATGATTTCAAATGATAAATTCTCAATTAGTAAAGGGCAACTAGGTGACAAGTAGATAGAGTAGCTGGCTTGGAATCAGCAAGAATTGAGTTTAAATCTGGTCTCAGACATTGACTAGCTGTGTGAGCCTGGGCAAGTCACTTAACCCTGTTTACCTCAGTTTTCTCATCTCTATAATGAACTGGAGAAGGGAATGGAAAAGTACTCCAGTATTTTTGCCAAGAAAACCTGAAATTGGCTCACAAAAAGTCAGGCATGACTAAACAACAATAAATGATTATGAGATTTGACATTAGCCCCCAAATCAGGAATATAAATCAATTTACTTAAAAAAAAAGTTATTTCAGAGATTGTTGATTTTTAGCAATGGATCCATTGTTTTTAACCAGCCAAAGTATAACTCCAAGGTATCTTCACAGTGGTCTTCATGAGTTATTATGGCCAAAGTAACAACATCACTTGATGGATCAGTTTTGTATTTTTATTTCCAGAGACTAACATACAGTAGGTACTTAATAAGTGTTGATCAACTGACCGACTTTTTGGTCATGAACTCTGAATTTAACTGGGCTTGCCTTTTGATAGATAAGTATACAGTCTGTTTCTAGGTTCTTCCTTGAAGTCTTTCAAGTTTGGTACAACCTGTGAGAATCTGAATGTTTCTAGCATAACCTTGAAGAACACAGACTTCATAGGCTTATTGATCTAGATTCTAAAGGTCATCTATTCTTATTTCTTCATATTAGAAGTAACAAACCTGAGGCCAGAGAGGTTAAGTCACAAGGTCCTTCAGCCAAAAAGTATCAGGGGGCAGCTGATTTGAACCAATGTCCTCTGACTAGAGAGCTACAATACTTTTTACCACATGGACACTGTCTTTTTTTCTTGCCCTAGGGTGCAATATAGTAGGATTTTAATTTTTAAAAAAATTGTATAAAATATTCCAAAGACAAATAAGAATCATGATAATTTGGGGGCAGCTAAGTGGTGCAGTGAATAGAGCACCAGCCCTGCAATCAGGAGGACCGGAGTTCAAATCTGACCTCAGATACTTAACACTTCCTAGCTGTGTGACCCTGGGCAAGTCATTTGGCCCCAATTGCCTCAGCCAAAAAAGAGAGAGAGAGAGAGAGAGAGAGAGAGAGAGAGAGAGAGAGAGAGA
>MU174338.1:413651-425563 GCA_016696395.1 Antechinus stuartii | reverse complement strand
AGAGAGAGAGAGAGAGAGAGAGAGAGAGAGAGAGAGAGAGAGAGAGAGAGAGAGAATCATGATAATTTCCGTTCTTCATTTTTTTATTCAATATTTATCAAAGCACTAACTATGCACAGACACTGTGCCATACATATGTTAAGACAAGTAATGCCTTCTACAAAGATTGGGTTTTTATCTCTCTTATCTCATTTGATTCTTATGATTATCCCATGAGGAAGAAAGTTCTAGAATTATTGCTACATTTTACAGAAGAGGAAACTGAGATTAAGAAAAGTTAAGCAACTTATTATTTCACATTATCCAGATAGTGTCTCTCAATTAATGCAAATAATGGAGAGTTAAATGCTTTATCTGTGACACCCTTTGAAATAAGTTTATAAAACCCCTGCCTCTCTTTTCAGAAATGGGAGGACTAGGGGTATAAAATACATCATACACTGTCTGACATACTTGTTTGCTCGCAGATTCCCCTCCCTCTTCTCCTTCCCTTATTCTTTTTGTAATTTAAGATGGCTTACTAGGCCAAGGACTAGGGAAGGATATATTCAGAAATAAAGTGATGTAAAAACAATGTTAATCAACAAAAATAAGATTTAAAAAAAAAAGAAAGAAGCCTGCTAACTTTGCAATTCGATAACCTGGTTCTTAGTCCTATAAAAATAACCTCAGGATCTCTTTCCTGGGGGACTCAATTCAAGGGATGAAGGTCTGCAAAGTTTCCGACATGTCACTTGTCCCAAATCAGCAGAAACTTGCCTGGGGTCAGACTTGCCAGAAATCATCCCCAGTGGCTCATCAGACCCCTGCTAGGTTAATGCTCCCGTGCTTTCCCTTCCAAGTGCAGACCCTTCAAGTCACAGACCATTTTTCATCAGCTAGTACAGTACAGTGATTATTGATTGAAAAAAGAAACCGGCCACCACAACAGGCCCCTAAACAATGACTGCCCGGAGGCCTACCAGAACAGGCTCCCTCTCAAGTTTGCTTTGTATCTTTGCTCTGACCTCTTTATCTCCTCCCGGACTCTCCCGCTCTGTGCTGTTTCTCTTTAGACTACAAAAACACACTCAGGCACACAAAACCCTGCTTTGGCTCCCCTAGAGCTTAGTGGGAAACAAGCCGGTGCCTGAGGGGGGATTACCGATGGCTGAGGCAGGAAACCATGAGATCAGGAAATAAAGGCAAAGCACGATCAGGGGGCCACCAGCTTTTTGCCTTTTACACCTTCCAGATGGCTCAGAGATCCCCTTTCAGTTCTTGCTTATGAGGCGTGCTCAGAACTGTGCCAGTCTTATGGCTAAACAGAGCAGGCTAACCATCCACATGGTAAATCCATGGTACCAAAGAAGGCATTCTTATTCCCCCAAAGATGATTCCCACCTTCATGTTTAAATCTGAAATCCTATTCTCAGAAATTTATTTCTTTTGTAGGGATTCTTAACTTGGGACCCCAGACCTGATTTTTAAAAATCTCCCTTGTAATTCTGTTATTTTCTTTATAATCCCATAATTTTATTGAAAATTTTAATTTTTAAACAGCTAAACATATTATTCTGAGAAGCTTCAATCAGCTTTGCCAAAGATGTCTATGACACAAAAAGTTAAGAAGCTCTACTTTGGAGTAAGGATCAAATCCTGACAATACTGGAAATGCAATAAGAGGATAGAAATTTAAATTCTGATTCAATTAGAATTTATCTGTGTTTTCTCATTTGTAAAATGTTAGAGGCCACAGTGGATGGAGAGCCAGGCTAGGACTCAGGAAGACTCACCTTCCTGTGTTCAAATGTTCAAATCTCAGACACTTCCTAGCTGTGTGACCCCTAGGCAAGTCACTTAACCCTATTTGCCTCAGTTTTGTCATCTATAAAATGAACTGGAGAAAGAAATGCAAACCACTCCAGTATATTTGCCAAGAAAATCTCAAATGAGATTATGAAAAGTCAAATAGACTGAATAACAAATAAGAAGGCTCGAGTAAGTTTTGCAAAGGCATCCTTCTAGCTTTAAATTAGAGAGCTTATTTAAAACACTAATTCTTTTAGGAGAGTTAACAACTTCGTGCTCTGTAACTTGCTCAGTCCCCAAATAGTGGGCTGCCAAGCTGAGATTCAAACTCGGGCCCTCCTAAGCCACTATATCCCAGCAGGCCAGCATGAGTGCTTTTTTGAAATCTGTGTTAGGGGCAGAGATTCCATTGGGCCATAAGGGATGACAAGCTGTCACTAAGGGAAAATGGGACTGTGAGAGCATAGACAAGGGGACTTTGTAGACAGACTCCATTCTTTTCTGGGAGGATTTTACGGTCTAGTGAAAAGATCACTGGAATAGCTTCAGCTGCATGACCCTATTAGGCAAGTAGTTCTATATCTCTGAAGTTCAATTTCCTCATCTGTAAAATGGGGACAGTAACCTCTGCTGACATCCCAGAGTAGCTGGAAGAAATCAAAGAGGCAATGAATATGAAAGAGCTGTGCAGTTAGCACAGAGCAAGTAGGAAAGGGATTCTCATTTCTTTGATCTTATGGTGAATACCTTGGAGTTCCCATCTCCTGGGTAGCATCAGACCAGCATTGAAGGGCCCCCCATCCCCTGGGTAGCATCAGACCAGCACTGAAGGGCCCCCATCCCCTGGGTAGCATCAGACCAGCATCGAAGTGGGGAAAACCTGAACAGATTCTCAGTGCAGGGGAAGGGTATTTGAGTCCCTAGGAGGAAGGACATAGCTTCACACCTGGTTTGTGGCTTTTAGCTGTGATGACACTTTAGAGCTTTGGAGAACAAGGCACAGGGAGGGAAGGGTGAGAAATGGGGAGGGAGGGTGTCAGTCTATTCCTCTAAATAGTTCCTTCCTTTCCTCACCATTCGGAACTATTCCAAAGTAACTGTTCTCCCTTCTCCCAGAGTCTCCTAAGTTGTGTCCTGGTCCTACTTCCCTACCCACCAGAAGGCTGGGAGTGAGGTGGGCCCCTAAGTCACACTCAGCATTTCTGAGAGAGTAAATAGACCAAATGAAGCCCTTTCTATCCGATGAAAAGGGTCTCTCCCAATCCTGTCGTGTTTGGTTGAGTTTTTGTTCATCCCATTCTGATACAGGCCTGTGTAAGGTCAACGACTCCTTTAAAAATAAGGAAAACATGGAAACATGCCCAGTTTCTATCCTGCTGACAGTGCAATTCTCTGTAGCTGGCCCACAGTTCACTGCTGAAGCCCTCGCAGTGATTGTTCACAAAGGTCTGCAATCTATTATGCTAAGGTTGACTGCTACATTCAAATGTAAAAACAGATCCTTGGATCAACAGTCTGTAAAAAGCCAAGAAAAATGTGGTAGGGTCCTTTACTCACTGGAGCAGAGAAAATGACAAAAAGAGGCTTCCTCTGCACGTACACAGAACAGTACATGTCCCATTTTCAGAGGACCTTGTAAAGAAACATCTCTGCCATTTTCCTAGTGCGAGACATTTTCCATATCTACACACTCATTTTGTAGCTAAGAAAGCCATGGAATGGACTAGCAAGGCATTCACTCATGGCACTGGGAGTCATTCCTAGAGTCATCTTTTCTATTCAGTTCAATTCAGTGCAGTTCAATTTACAATTCAGTTCAATAATCATTTAAAGGCCAGCTAGACATTTTGTTAGCTTGTGGGAAATACATAAATAAAGTTGAAACACTAACTACTCCTCCAAAAAAGCTCCCATTTTATGGAGAAACAAATATACGAGGAGATAAATACATACAAAATAGACACAGAGTCCAAATTATATTATATAAAATTTGGTGATAATGGTAATTAGGAGTTTCAACTCCTAGGAAATCTAGAAAGATCTTATATAGGAGATGGCATTTGAGCTAAACCTTGAGCTCGATCTGAACTAGGGATTCCAAAAGTCAGAGGTAAGTGGAGGGAGCATTTTGGTCTGAGGAGAAATCCTGAGAAAAAGCAGGGAGATGGGAGAAGAGATAGTATGGAAGAGGAACATCCAGAAAGTCTCTTTAGCTGGAATATAAAGCCATTGTTTTACCATCATAACATGAAATCCAGACAGAAAAGATATTACTTAAGTAGGGTCATTTAAGATATTTGCAATTTTGAAATAGCAACAAAACAATCCCACTGTCGCCATCTCAACTTGTTCAGACATTGAAAAGCATGAACAATGTGGGGAATGGCTGAATAACCAGTTTTAATTTGTTTTCCTGAACTCTCTGTTCTGCACTGGGGGTCCTGGGTGCCACATTGGCATTAGTAATGCATGCTCGTTCTTTCCCTCTAGAGAGTTGCCAAATTGCTGTTAATATTCTGCCTGCTTCATTTGTTCACCTATTGGCAATTACCTAGCTGAGATCATTGTTTTTCCCCTTTCTTTATTTTTAGCACAGTGCAGTAATTTTCAGCAGGCTGGTGATCAGAGCTGCAATCTTTGCTTTTTCTGAGTTTAAGAAGTCTTACTTTAGTTAATTGTGTCAAAGTCACTTTAATTGGTTAAATAGAAAGGCTATACATACCTTGTTGTCTTGTGAATAGTCCCTTTTGATTGAACACAAAGTAGGTTCACACCTGTACACACACATACACACACACACACACACACACACACACACACACACTAGATACACGTGTGTATAAAATTTTCTCTTAAATGCTCATGTACTGCTTTGTCTACACATGTTAACTGCTCCCTTATTTAATATGGATCCAGATAAAGTAAATATTGGTTGCCGAATCCTGGTCTGGGATATGATCTTTGGAGCCATTCAAACTTTTCCAGTCCTTGGCCTGGGTGGGTCAGCAGGCTATGGACACAGTTTCCAGGTCCACTCTCAGGAAGGGAGAGTATCCAGGAAGGGAGGAAGTGATAGCCAGATTCTGAGTTCACCTTTGGACTCTCTCATAAATATTCTTTGGGACAGAGCATTAGTTACTTCAGTTCTTTCAAATCCATAGTTTTGCTACTGGAGCAAATTCTAGTGAAAGCATGATTCCCCCCAAAAAAATATTAAACTATTAACGGGAATAAACTTAAGTTGTTTGTTGAAGATAACAGTATTTATGGATCAAGTTATAGTGATGTGGAAGCTTTTATTGTGACAGCCCCCTAAAAATTAGGGACATAAATTACTTGTCAAACATTGAATTGGGTCACAGAGGAAGACTGAATACAATGTTCTCTTTGTCAGCTGTCTTGTTGTGCTTTGTAGAACCTTCACTTTGATGGAGACCAAACTTAATTTCTGGAAAGGTGACTTAATCTACTAGGGTCTGTATAATTGATTGTTCTGCATGAACTCACTGCTGGAATATAAGATTCTTAAGTATGCCTGCCTAGATTGCAATACTGCTTCACAGGCTAGCAGTATTTTACATTTTACATATTTACAGATTACAGTAGAGTCTATGTGTTGAATTAACTGTAATACTTATATTATACCATTTATCTAGGGTTTAGGGATGAGGAATATTATTAATAGCACAGGAAGAGAGTTAGGCTTTCATTCCTGAAAGATGTATCTTTACAAAGATCAGAAGATGAAGTCCCTCACTGAGCTCAAAACCTGGAATACAAGATACAATTCTTGGTTAAATCCTATTGAAGAGGAGTGTTGTGATTCCCTAGTAGAAAATGGACTTTGTTTGAGAGTCTTTAATGGAGGGGACTTAAGAAAGAACATTCCAATAATCATAATCAGGGTTCTTATGTGTAGCAGACTGGTCCAATTTGAGAGTGATTCCTCTATTACCAAAAATTTTCAAGCATAAGATGAATGGCCACTTGTCAAGACTACTATAGAGGGAATTCATACTTTAGGAGAGGTTTGGCCTAGAAAATTGTCAATGTTCTTTATAACCCTAAGATTCTATAATTTTGCAAAGCATAACTATAATAATGAGATTAGAACTGGTACTCAGTTCTCATTCATTTAACATGAATTGGGATGTTCATGCATATATATAAAAGACTTTAAATGGCCTTGACTGAGGTTGATTTACTTGAGTTGGGGAAAAAATAATCCTCTTCTCTGATCTTTCTCTAAATAAAAGACCCTTAGCTCAAAGTGAACTTATTAATATCCTTAAATCTTTTTCATGGCTTGTCATGATATACAGTTTAGGAGTAAGGAAAGAAAAACCCAAAGCTTGAAGATACCTAAGAAAGTCTCTTGCCTATATATAATTCATATTTTCTTTGAGAAGAGAGTTGGAAGGCTCTGGATATAATAAATACCACATAACATCATAAACACTGAAATAGATTATATTTGGACAGGAAATAATAATTATGTGGAAGCCATTTCTATACCAGCTGTCTGTGTACAATTGGACCATCAACTTGTTAGAGCAAAAATCAAAATTAATAGCAAATTAAGAAAAAGATTAAAACTGAGAATATGAATATAGTAGAGACTCTTGAAAGCTAATCTAGTTAAATAAGCTATTGAAAGAGAAAAATGGGAAATGGATTAAAAAAACCAGAAATTTAAAAATTACCCTGGCATGGATTCTGTCAATATGAAGTTATTATTAAATAAAATAAAATAAAATATTTAAAAAAACAGAAATTTAAATTATTACTATTTCCTAAGAAAATTTAATTTGAAACAAAAACCATTTAGGGAGAGAATATTTGATCTTTTAGCCAAATGAAAAGATAGAGCAATCAATGCTGTCACATAGTTTAGAATATAAACTTGTAAACATCTTATAGAGGAAAAAAATAGAGGATTATGAGTATTATCACATACAATGGTATTGTTGAGTCATTCTTCAGTTATGTCTGACTCTACATTACTCTATTTGGGGTTTTCTTGGCAGAGATTCTGGAATGGTTTTCATTTCATCCTCCTTTACATGTGAGGAACAGAGGCAAATGGGGTTAAGTCACTTACCCAGGGACACACAGCTAGTAAGGGCTTGAGATCAGATTTGAAGTTACCACCAGGAGACTTCCTGATTCTGGGACTAGCAGATTTTGCAACCCAGCTGCCCCTTCACATGATAGCAAAAAACAATTTATAGAAATATTGATGACAATCCAAAAAAGCCATATTTTCTCAAAATTTTAAATTTAAAAAAATTTAAAGATGAAATGGAAACATGAAAAATGTAAAAGAGTGATAAAGATATATATATAACAAACTTTTTTTCTCCTATTAATGTCATTGTGGCCACCACATTTAGAAATAGTCTTAAAGAAAACAAAGAAGAAAGTTTCTACCATCTTATATCCTTGACATTGTCAAATAAGTCATCATTAAAAAATGATATGATTGTATCAGTGCAAATGACAATAAAGAAGCTGCATTATCATCTGCTTTGTACATGTCCCTAAGGTGACTTGTTATTATAAATATGTCCTGTTAGAAGGTGAACTCCTGGAAAGGTGGACTTATCTTACTTTTCAATGTGTATTTCCACTACTTAGCTTCTTGTTCCTGCGTCTTCCTTCTACTTTTCCTATTCCATCATCTTCTCCAATTACAATGTGAATTCTTTTTTTTTTTTTTGCTTGTATTTGTACCCCCCAGTACTTAGCATTGTGACTGGCCCATCATAAGAATTTAATAAATGTTAAATGATTTGATTGGACTTGACCTGTATGAAGTGATAATGAATTAAATGAGTAGAACCAGGAGAATCAATTATAACTATATAGTATGTATAATAATTATGCATACATATGCACATATTTGTTTGCATGTTGTTTCCTCCACTAGATTATAAGCAATTTGAAAACAAAGCTTGTCTTTTGCGTCTTTTTGTAATCACAGTTCTTAGCATGGTGCCTGACACATAGCAGATACTTCCTAAATATTGATTGAATGAGGGAGGTACTGTTATTATCCCTATTTTACAGTTGAGGAAGCCAAAGTAGACAGAGATCAAGTGATTTGCTTTGAGTCCCCCACTAGAGCCTCAGGCTAGATTTAACTCTGATTTTTTTAACTCCAAGTCCAGTGCTCTAGCCATTGCACTATTTATTATTAACTGCTTAAAGCCAAGGTAAGCTATCTTTAGAATAGAGATTTTTGGTTTCATGCATAAGCCTTTTTTTCTTGTTCTATTTTTCATATGGAAATGCTTGTTTTATTTGGTATTTATTAAGTTCAGTATTTTTTAAGAATTGAATAAAAAATGAGGCAATTGGACCTGATGGCCTCTAATATCCTTTCTGGCTCAAATCTATGGTCCTATGTTTTTGTATCTTGGACAGATACTGGGGAGGAACAATGAACTGGGCCTAGAATCTAACAGGATGAACAAAATGGGATGGATTGCCTTTGGAAATTTTTACAGTGCTTTAATGACCCCAAGCTACTTCCTGAAACAAAACCCCATCCTTTTGAAGCCATTATTCTTCCAGTAATGCCATATGGCTAGAAATCATGGAATACCAGACTATTAAGATTTAAAGTTGCAGGTCACCCAAAATACAATGGAAAGCACATAGTAGGCTGTGTAGGCTGCAACATGTTACCAGTGAAGAAGATTGGGGAGGAAAATGAAAGAGAAAAAAGGACACAAAGAATGCTAGACTCCTTAGCATGTTGGGTGGGCCATTGTGGAGGATTTAAAGTAGGACAGGGATAAGGATCTCATAAGATAAAAAGATATGTATAGATTTTGGTCTGCATCCTTGGAGAGAGTACCTTGTAGAAGAACTCACATATCAAATTATGTAAGAAAAAAAAAAAACAAACCTTTTCCTTCCAGGTATACCAGAGAAACTACATGTAGCAGGCTCATTGATATTGGTCAGATGACTTTTCTTCTTCCTTCCTACCTTTCTTTCTTTCTTCATTTGTTTACCTATCTATTTATCTATCTAGTGACTAATTTCAAGAGATAATCTTTTATTGTAGACCTCACTAAATTTAGGGGTTCTGAGTCAGAACTGATCTACAAAAAGATCACCTAGAGTTGGGTTTCCTGTTACTATAAGGACTATAGAGAAGACTATGACTGTGACCTTGATACCCTCCATCAATGACTGGAGGAGGGCCTCATGAATATCAGAATTTCAGAAGACTTTCCAACTGTATTAATATTTTACAAGTATCCTTGCAACAACTAATCTGTTTCATGCTAATCTGATGAATGTCTACATTGATGTCCAAGGACAGATTGGACAGATTCACAGCTCTATAATGGACCCAGGAAAAAAGGAAAAAAAAAAAAAAAAAACTAAACTATGTCTAAGGAGAAAATATTTCATGATGAGGAAGAAAAATCTTCCAGTAACAAGGAGTTGAAAATTACCCCTTTGCCATGTGTATTATCTAAATTTAAGTGCACTTTCCTGTGGGTTCTTAATGTAATTTGTGAGTCTTTTTGGTTTTTTTTTTTTTTTTGGCTGAGGCAATTGGAGTTAAGTGACTTGCCCAGGGTCACATAGGCAGGAAGTGTTAAGTGTCTGAGGCCAGATTTGACTCAGGTCCTCCTGACTTCAGGGGTGGTGCTCTATCCATTGTACCACCTAGCTGCCCCTGCCACAGTCTTTGAAAGGACAGTGGAAGGGAGTAGGGTAAAGGTGGAAATGGAGAAAGCTTGTCCAACTATTTTCACCATATTACCTTAGTAAATACTCTTTTCTAAAAGCTGGATGACTAAATGGTTCTCAATTGATAATCATGCCAGAAGAATACCAGTGGGGGCTCCTGAATTACAGTACTTGAAAAACAACCACCAGCTCCTCAGGGCTACCTCTAAATTATTGATTCTTGAGACTCAATTCATCATTTAAAGTGAATGTTATAAACATATTAGGAATCAAATTCTGTAGTTTGTTCAATTTCAGACCCATTCCCCAACATGGTTCTTAGTTGCTGCTATCTTCCCTTTCCAGTATGAAGGGATGAATGAGAGTGGGAGGAGGAGATGGTAATACTTAAAAGTCTCCTGGAATTTTCTTACCAGATTTTTTTCCTGTAATTTATTTTCTCTGGGAAGGCTCTGCTTCTCTCTTAGAAATCACCATTTTCATAAATATATGATCTTTGCATACATGTTTGCTTTCATCACCTTCCTGACCCTTCCTAGCCTATTTTTCTCCTGACCTTCCCCACTCATCTTCCTTCCATACTTCTGTCCTTTTAACCAAAGCCATTTTTAAAAATTCTAGCACTGGGCAGTTTACAACCTGTTTGGGCAGAGGCAGAAAAGGCAAAGAGGAAAGCTGGTAGATGGCTTTGCCATCAACTTGTATTCTGACTTAAGGGCAAGTCAGAACCTTTCCAGCCTTCCATTTCCTAATCTCCAACCCAAGGATCATGTTGCTGATTTACTGTAAAGCTTTGGTGAAGAAATGCCCATAAAAACCATCAATAAAGTTTCTCACAATTCCAAAGTGTCAGCTCTGTACAACAATCCATCTGTGGAACACATTGTTTTGTCAAACCAGGGTTAGGGGCTGGTGGCTCTCTCTCTCTCTCTCTCACTCACTAGACGAGTTCCAGGACTGGGAGAGCCTTCTAATAGTTTGGGGCATGTGCTACTGGCTAAGCTAGGAATGGGCAGAAGGTCAAGAAACCAAGTAGAAATGGTAGAGTAAGCAGCAATCTGATATCAAGAGTAATCCTAGTTCAGAAATCACACACTTGGAAGGGATCTCAGTAGCCTTCTAGTTCTTGTTCTATAAATGAGGTAATTGAGGCACAAAGAGGTTGAGTGATTTGCCCATAGAAAATCACACACAGAGTGTCTGAGATCAGATTAAGTGACTTGCCCACAGTCACACAAATAATAAATATCTGAGACTGGATTTGAACTCAGATTTTCCCACCACCTAGTCGTCTTATTTAGTACTTAGAGAGTAGATCATCCAGTTCTTCCAATGCTCAGCTTGCCAGCTCCTGGATGTGACTCAGCTTAGAATTGTCCAAGTTAAACAAGAAGCCCAGAAACAAGCCCAGTATTTCAATGTGGCATAATCCTGGAAGAGCACAGCAGAAATGGTGAATTCCTTGCAGGGGTCCTCAAACTACGGCCGGCAGGCCAGATGCGGCAGCTGAGGACATTTATCTCCCTCACCCAAGGCTATGAAGTTTCTTTATTTAAAGGCCCACAAAACAAAGTTTTTATTTTTACTAGAGTCCGACCTCCAACAGTCTGAGGGACAGTGAACTGGCTCCCTATTTAAAAAGTTTGAGCACCCCTGATAATCTAACAGGAGCTGTTTGGCTGCTCTGTCACGCTGTCGAGCCATACTGACTGCAGTGCATTAACATCTCCATAGCTTTTTTTAAATAGGCTCTGTTGCCTAATCATGTCTTCCTTATCTTTAAGCCCAAAGTTAAAACTTTACATTGATTCCTATTAAAACATTAAAATAAACAATAGTTTTTAATGCTCTGCATTAATCTGTCAAGTTGTGCAAGCCTTTTGCACCGATTTCTTGTTTCTCTGTCAGTATCTTTCGGAGCTATTTTGTTGTTATTATTGTTACTGTTGTCCTTCATTTTTGAAGAAGACCATGATTTCAGGAAGGTGATGCTATGACATGCAAGTGAGTTGGATTTAAGTGAGGGTGGGCTATTGAATAATTTAATGCAGTGATAACTTGGAAAAATAGAAAGCGCTAAATCTCAGCATCTGTCTCTGTCTATGTCGGTCTGTCTGTCTGTTTCTCCCTCTCTGTGGTTAAATCTGGGATACTTTCTGGGGTCTTTTGGTCTTTTTACTGTACCAACTGTTTTGTATTGTTAAGCTTCTTTAAGAAATGGTGCTTTTATCCAGGCCTCATGTTTAAACAGGTTGAATAACATCTTCTTGGCCTTTATTCTGTTGTGATAGAAATTTTGACCTTTGTTCACACAGGTTGATGATCTGATTATATACAGGCAGTTGATTCTGAAATGACTGTTATCTTGGTAATCTGAATCATCTGGCTGTTAAGTCATTTTCTCCCTC
>MU174338.1:321519-413551 GCA_016696395.1 Antechinus stuartii | reverse complement strand
CCTTCCTCCTTCTTTCCCCTCCTATTCCTCTCTCTTCCCCCTTCCCCCATTTCTCTGTCCCTGTCTCTGTCTGTCTCTCTGTCTCTCTTTCTTTCTCTCTGTCTCTGTGTCTGTCTGTCTGTCTGTCTGTCTCTCTCCTTACTATGGTTCCACGTTCACCAAGTCTAGTGCCTCCTCATTCAGTTCTTGAAGAAAATATTCAAAATATACAATCATAAGATTTGGGAGTTTTAATTTTTTCAAAGACACTTGACATCTTTTGGACATCTTTTTGGACATTCAGTGAGCTACACTCAACCTTTAAGAGGTTGTTCAGTTTCAAGAGCTCACATTAGATTGAACATTCTCAAATATTCAAGATATGTTTTTGGTTACTTGTACTTTTGGCTTTGCCTATAACTTCTTGAACTGTCTCATTTGCAGTCTCATATCTTTACAAAGCTGTCTTTCCAAAGGTTGCTGTGATTTAAAAAAACAAAACAAAACAAAACACAAACAAACCGAATACCATGTGAAAATCAGGGTGGAACGGGAAATGAAGGGTGGTGTTGTCTAATCTGATTCCAATGGTTAAGAAGTCGTGCAGTGCCTAATAGGAGTAAATTCTCATCTCATCTCATGAGTAAATAATTTTCAATTTATGTTCATCATTTTTTAAATGACTATTACTTTAGGACCTAAATTAGGACCTATGCTTTGTTAGGACATACATTCTTATTTTTTTTAACCTACCTAATAAATGAAAAATTGGTGTAGACATGTCATGAAAAAATTATTAAAACACTAAGGGCTATTTGAATTGAGAAAATTTGGGGATGATTTTCTCTATAAGTCTTATTTTCCCAATCTCACAAATAATTGAGAAATATAAAGATTATAAAGTCTTGATATTTGTTGTTTATTGGGTTGTTTTTTTTTAATGCACTTGTCCCTGTAAGAACATGTAGCTTTAAAGGTTTTTCTTAAAACAAAAGTTTACCAAGCATACATTAAAATCATGTAAGATTTTAAGATCAAGTGAATGTAGATTAATTACTTTGAGACATATGAAAGGAATATATTTATATATTCATATAAGATATTCATCATTGTTATGTAAGATCCCCTGAATAAAGTATTTCTCTTATTTGGATTTTACAGCACAGTACTTCTTCAATAGAATCCATAGTCATTTGAAAGAAATTAGTCTGATTAACTATCTACATCGGAAAAACAAAGTGAATGAGAAATGCACATTGTTCATATTTTGGCATGCAGTTGGATAGGCAATAGATTGAATAAATCCATCAGTATATATTTTTTGCATAAATCCTGCAGATGATAATAAGTCAACCCAGAATTGAATAGGAGGAAGAAAATGCATATGGGAAATTGTGAAGAATTTTTAATAATCTAAATTTAAGTGATATGATTATGTTGAAGTATTTTATTACCATTGATTTAGATATAAGAAGTACATGAAAAAACAGCAAGAACATGTATGATTTGAAAAGAGGTGGATTAGCAAGAGAAAGAAGTAATAGACAACCTAATTTCTGTACTACAAATTCACAGAATACTAAAAGAAGTATCTTTTAGTCCTTTTTGAGGAAGGACACCAATGTCACCAATGAACAAGCATTTATTTAATACTTATAATGTTCTAAATACTGCTTTGGATGTTGAGGTTACAAACACAAAAGAAATGTTGTGCTTTTGTACCCTCAAATAAGAAAACCCAATCTCTTCAAGAAGTTTTCATTTTGTTAAAGGAAACAACATGTACACATATGAATAAATACAAAGATTCTTTATAGAATGTTTCAGAAAGATGAAAAGTTATGTATAGGTTATACTCTGTATCTGGGGATGGATGCCCATATTATGAGATCAGAGATGTTATCTAAGTATCTCAGGAAGTGATTATGCCTGAATGGAACAAAGAATCTTAGATTTAACAATCACCTAGTTCAATTCCCTAAATTTAAATATGGTAAAAAATGAGACTCAGAATGAGAAAACACAAGATGAAGATGGATCTAAAACTTGTTTTTCTGACTCCCAGGCAAATGAATTTTTCATCATACCACTTGAGGTCAAGGGCAATTTTTTCTCCATGACAATTTATGCTCTGTATTGATTGGCATCCTAGCTAAACAAGATCTAGTTTAAGATTCTATAAATTCAGATAAAGGTGAAGAGAATCAGAGGAATGGATTGCTCTTGATTAAGAGATTGGGAAATAAGACATAGGAAGGTAAGTTAAAGGAATTAATATTCCTCTAAGAGAAGTTAAGGGCAAGAAATAGGGGATAATTTAATAACTTCTTTTAACATGAAGGAGTGATCAGATCAGATCTAGTTTCATAAATTTGGGAGGAAAAAAGTAAGAGTTTATTGAGGATTGTGATGGATACTCTTTCCATATAGCTCTTTAAGAAGTAGATAGTCAGTGCTCTGAGATAATACAGTCTTACAGTACTAGCTTAGCTACTATATCTATTACTTTGAACAACTCACTTTCCCCGATTCTCAGTTTTCACATCAATACAATTTGACTAGATTGGCTTCTGAGGTCTACATCTCTAAATCTATAATTCTAATATTCAAAAGTCACAATAAACAAATTATTCCTATGTCTAATACACATCTTATGAAGTCAAATGCACCTATTCCTTTCTTTTGCCATTTTCTTAGCTATATGTCTAACCTTCTTATCTTATTTTGACTTTCCAAAGACACAATTCAAAATTCACTTAACAAATGAACAAGTACAATATAATTATAAATCATTCAAAAAAGCTAACATGTCTATCCTTTGGTTTCCTCAAAAATGTTTAGTTGTTTAAATTAAATTTGATTCATTTAAATTTTGTTTTATTTAAGTTAAATTTGTTTTGTTTAAATGTTTGTGTGTGTGGATTAGGAAGTCAGGTAAGGCCTCAGAATAATATTTTTAAATGCATAAAATAAATTCATAAGATTTCAAAAGAAACCAAACCAGTTTCAAATATAATAATGAAAACATATCTTTAAAAAACCCACAAGTTCACAGACTGCAGGTAAAAAACCCCTGGTAAGTAAGAAATATCCAATGGTCATGAGGTTTTCTACTTTTGTTGAATTAAGATTCTCTATTGAGAGGTTTCAATAAAATCAACATGGCTAAAAGATGGGGAGATGATTTCCCACATGCATAAAATCAATTTGCCTCACTTTCTTGTGGTAAGTTGGAGAATTGAAGAGCAATGAAAAGAGTTATAGTTGGTCCCATACATTTTCATAAGATGCTAACCAGATGGGAGATACCCACCCATAAAACCTTGATCTGTGGAAAAATAATTCTGTTGCTTTAGGACCAGTTAAATAACAATGAGAAAGTTGATGACAATAATACTGAAAAACACCAGGTGTTAGCACAGCAGGGAAGGCCTCTCACCAGTACCATGCGTCTGAGAAGGGAGCAGGTGTGGCTATTTGTGCTAGGAGTACACTGTCATTTCAACTCACTCAAGAGCTGCATACAACTTGCATATTTAAGTAGAACATTTATTATAACTATTGTGGTATATTTGAGACTGTTCTTGTTTAACTTTATGAACATAGAGTGATCCATTATGAAGAGGGTGCAAATCAGGTATGACTCTCACTATAGTGAAGTAGAATGTCCTGGAATGCCTTTCGATACTAGTTGAAAGTTTTTTCTTTAATTACTACCTGTGTGACCCTGGACAAGTTGGTTAAAGACTCATGGCCCCAATTTCCTCATCTATGAGGTTAAATTATGTGGCTTTTAAGTTACCTTTCATCTCTTAAGCTATTATCTTCTTATGTGTTGTGCCTTGTTATGTATTTATCTATAAAATGTATGCTGTGTATTTTTCTACTTGTTTCATAATCTGGGACTGTATTATTGTCCTGTCTTGAGTCTTAAGTACCATTAGCATCATTAGTAACTTATTTCTAATGATTTTTTGAATTTAGATCAAGCAAATGTTACATATGCAATTGTCATCTTGTGAGGTCACTCTCAAGACATCTTTGACAGAACCTGAAAATATATCAAATAAGGTCTATCAAAAACAATGCCAGAACTAAGCAATATCTATCAGTGGGATAAGTTCTTTGTTTAAACTATTAATAATGCTTACCTGAAATTTTTCTTCCCAAGAAGAACCACTGTATAAAATGACTTTGGAGTGAGTCTAGAGTTGTAAAGGCTTAGAAAAAGCTCAGGGATAAGCTTCCATTTTCTGAAGTTGGCTAGCCATTTACACTATGCCATAGAAAAATTAATCTGGGATTAGGACATTGAATGTTGGAAGCACAAGCAATGAGTGAGTCCCTAGATAAGTAGAGAGAGGAAGAAAATGCTAGTGGTTCCACCATTCCTAATTAAGCAGTTGAAGGATAGTGAATAGTGCATACATTAACCCATAAAATATATACCCTATAAATCCCACAAAATGAAAATCAGGTAGGCTGCTTAGTAATCAAGAATGCACAAACTAAAAATAAGAGTAATAATAAAGTAAAACA
Source organism: Antechinus stuartii (assembly GCA_016696395.1). Taxonomy (NCBI): domain Eukaryota; kingdom Metazoa; phylum Chordata; class Mammalia; order Dasyuromorphia; family Dasyuridae; genus Antechinus; species Antechinus stuartii. The sequence continues at coordinate 409,033 of MU174338.1, read as the reverse complement.
TTCAAAACAGTCAGACTGGGATCTTTGAATTAGTTAATCCAATAGTTGAGCTGCTTGGGTAGAAATTCATAGCTTCATTTATTGAAATCCCTGATAATCTGACAAAGACATGTAATGGGCTGAGGCTTGAGTTGATCCACTGAGGTCCCAAGCACGTGAGGCTAAATAGTAATTGGACCATACCCTATTAATATATAAGCTTGGAGAAAGAATAGCCCCCGCCCACTCTTTGTGCAAGTCCTGATGTATTGTATAGGAAATGACGATTTTGGTGGGTAGAGGCAGGGGAGTGGAAAGGGAAGCAGAAAGGGAGACTGCTGGCTGGCATCTTGACACAGCTGCTCACATTGCTATTGTGACCGCCCTTCACCTCCAATCCGCCTCTGCTAATTGGCTTCCTGTCTGCCCATATTGCTATCACAATATGAGATACTGAGAATAAAGATTGAAGATTTTTCCCTTAATCTGAATTCCTGACTCCGGCTGATTTTAAATACGCGGTCATCACAAGGATACACTTAGTTGCCAGCTAGGTGGTGCATTGGATAAAATACTGGATCTAGAGTTATGATAGAATGGAGTTAAAATCCAATCACAGACATTTTGTGGAACATTGAGCAAGTCACATAACCTTTTCCTACCTCAGTTTCCTCATCTGTAAAATGGCAAAAATATAATAGCTACCTCTCAGAGTTGTGAGAATTAAGTAAGGTAATATTTGGAATGCATTTTTCAAACTTTAAAAATTATACATTTCCATCTACTCCAAGATGCTTCATCTAACATCTCAGTTAAAATTTTTAAATTTTCCAAATTAGAAAGATTTTGCATGCTATTTGCATTTGAAAACATGAATACTCAATTTATCAAAATTCTATAACAACCTATCAGTTACACTATTCCTTTCAACTTTCTTTGTGTCCAATCATCCCGATTTTTTTTTTTTTTGTGAATGTATTTTATCTTTTATGTAATTGTCACTGTGTTGTTTTAATCAGCCATTATTTTAATGGTAGTCTTTTTGCAAAGACTTCTGATGAATGCTACAATATTAAATAAACAAATGTCCCAGGAAATTATGTTTCTTCTTGCCTTTGGACACACAATAAAACCAATCTGTCAATTTTCTTATTTGTCTAAGGGGAACCAGTGAGTCATCCTTATTTTTAGCTGATTTCTTTCATGTCTTGGTTCAAATATAACGAGAGTGTCTACAATGATAAAATTAAGTTCCTCAAATAGAATGTCCACTCACTGGTCACTGAATATAGATGATCTAAAAACTGTGTCTTTCTTAGTATCTTCTGACCAAGTTTCCTTTACTTCGTCACTGCAGAATGGCAGAAATGGAGAGGTTGTTTTCTGTATTAATGGGAGAAATATCTCAATGAGATCATAGATCCATATATAAGTTGAATCCTGTTTTGGTCTCACTACAAAGTGCATTATTTCATATTGTTCTTTCCATATTTCTTTACATATCTTATGTTTATTTGTCTTAATCATATAATGGCATTCTGTTGTTGTTATATGTCCTTCATTACAGAAGAGAATCAATGACATCAGGAGGGTGATGTCATCATATGAAAATAAATTGGATTTAAGAGAGGCAGAGCTGTACCAAGTCATCAGCTTCACATCCTACTCCAGAATCATCAGAATCAAGTAGTGATGGAACAGAAGCAGTGGGAGACTTTGACTTTCTTAAATTTTCCCCAGATCTCAGTTTGTCAGAAGCAATGCTCATTCAGTAATTAAAAGTCTCCATAAGGATTGAGACCAAAAATGACTTAGTTTATTACATTTGTTAGAGATGATTTATTTGGACCCCCTACTCTACTACAATCAGTATTAATCAGTTTGATAGAACCATACCAAGGTTCTGCATATAGGGCCCCAGAGCTGAGAGCTATAGATTCTGAGTTCACTTGTTTAATTATAGGAAGTTAATTAAAAGACCCTCCACTCTTGTTTTGCCCTGTCATTGTGCCCAAGCCCAGTGTGGCAAAGGTAACACATAGAAAGCCCCCCCAAATATTTTTGTACCTTAAGAACAATGACATAATGGAGGTACCTGGGTGGGGATAACCTAATGGAGGCAAGTTACTGATATTCTAATGACATCTAAAATCTATAAACCTTTATCTTGTCAAACATTAAGAAAGAATGTCTATAATCTAAAGATATAAAACCTTTATCTCAATCATTAAGAGGGAAAGGTTATAACCTGAGGCAGAATAACTAAATAGGACAATTGGAGAAACTGGGTCACTACATTAAAAAGGGAACTTTGGCACAACATTGCTTCATACGATTTGTGACCCTGCTGACATATTATTTTGCTTAATTTAGCTTATTTATCATATGTCAATCAATGGAATTATTTTGTGTTTGGTATATATTTGTTCTTGAATGACTAGACATAAAAATAAGGGTCTGGAAGGAGGAGACATCTCAGATCATGAGAAATATCAAAGGTTCGCCTCCTTACATGTAACCCATAGATCCTTTAATGAAATGCTATTGGCTCAGAGCTCTGCTCTCAGTCTCTTTTATTATAGATGGGACAATATTAATCCCTATACATTGATAAAAGAAGGAAAGAAGGGGATAAGCATTTTTTAAGCACCTACTGTGGAAAAGACTAATTGCTTTACAAATACTATCTCATTAGATTTTTATAACAATCCTGAGGTAAGTGTTATTATCATCCCCATTTTACAGCTGAGGAAACTGTGGTAGACAGTAATTAAGTACTTTACCCAAAATTACACAGGGACTATCTATGGCTAGATTTTAACTCTAGTCTTCCATTTGAACGTGATAAGGTGAGATCTTTCAAGACAGTTGTAAAAAAAATTAAATTAAATTAAATTAAATTAAAAAAAAAAAAAACACAGTTGTGAAAATCCAGTAAGGCTTCATCTATTTCAAAGTTTGAGTAGGCCAGAAGGACCTTAAGCATTAAGTCAAGGGCATACTTAAAGTGTCTCCTCCCTGCTATCCTCCTAAGGGCATACTTAAGTCCCCTTCTTGTTATCCTCCCTATTTCAGCCAAATATGGGCAACTATGTACTTATTGGTCAAGTTACATTTCTGGGGTAGTTCCCGAGTTTAGAATGTAAGTTCCTCAGCCAATAAGGATGAGGGTCAGTGGTGGGAGGGGAATTTGTGTTAGGGATTAAAAGCGTCGACTCTGCCCCCTACGGTGCTTCCTCTCTTCGATTGTCTGCTGGATGGGTGGGAAGCTCGAATCTCGCAAGAACCTATAATAAACTTTGCTTTGCTTCTAGAGATCTCTTCAGTCTTTTTTTATTAAATGGCTTCAGACCCACACACATTCTTGCAACCTTGAATAACATACTGCAATTTATCTAGTTATTCTTTAATAATAAGCATTTTGGCTGTGTGTGTGTGTGTGTGTGTGTGTGTGTGTGTGTGTGTGAGAGAGAGAGAGAGAGAGAGAGGAGAGAGAGAGAGAGAAAGAACAATGGACTTGGATTCCAAATGTTGAGTCAATGTTCAAATACCAGTCTAGCTACTAAATACCAGTAACAACCACAGACAAATCATTTGACCTCTTCAGTATCAATTGCCTCATCTGGAAAAGAGAGAATGTGATGGTTTCTTCCAGATTTAAACTTATGACCTTTTAACACACAGCATCTTTCTCCTCTTTTGTTCCTATTCTCTGGATATATTTCCAACAATGTGATTATTTTTGCAGCTCTTTCAGTATACAGCCAGATTGTCCTTCAAAAAGATTCAGACAGTTCTTTGTGTATATTTCTTCTTGAGGTACCTTATTTAAATTTGTATCATGGCTATTTGTGTCCCCTTCGAATTCCCCTGGTTATAAACTCCTCGAGGGCAGGAATTATGTTTTATTCATCCTTGTATCTGTGCTCCCTCTGAAGTAGGCACTTAATAAATTGGCTGAATTTGAATTAAGTTATTTAGTCTTCTTTGCACTTGGAAAGTGGGAGCAATAGCACCTGGCTTGCCTGAGGGCTGTTGATAAAGCAATTTTATTAGAGGGAAAGGAAAGGTTGGGAAGCAGGAAGAGAGAGGGAAGCAGCTATAAAGGATAAAAAAAATACCACTAATGAAATAGGGTTGAATCTTTGAAACCATTCTTCACACTCATCTAAACTCCAGAATTGGAAGCACAATTGACTAATCAACTGATCTCCCTTTTAAATTCACTTTAAAAAAAATTATTGAAGACATTTTTTATACCATAATCATTTTCCTGATAAAGCCCCTCTCCTCACATTGAATATTCTATTGTTAAAACAAACATTTAAGTTCAAAGATTACTTCTGGTAGTCTAACCCCAATCATTCCATATCTGTCACTGATTCCTTATTTAGAGCAGGAGGTGATGATGTTTCATTATCTGTTTTTCCAAAGTTGATTATGGAAATGAATCTCACCTAGCTGTTTTTTTTTTTTAACCAATGTTTTCATTTTCATTATTGTAATCATTGTTTATATTGCTCTCCTGGTTCTACTTGCTTCTTTCTGTATCTTTTTTCATAGCTTTCATTCCTCATATTTGCCACTTCTTAAAGAGTTATACTATTCCATTACATTCATATACTAATTGGTTAAGACATTTCCCACTTATTGAGTACCCACTTTGTTTCCAAATTTTTGTCATCACACAAACACACACATACACACACACACACGCACGCACACACATGCTGTTGTGAAAACTTAATAGAATTTTTCTTTTTGACTTCGTCCACCTGGACTACATGATGTTGTTCATCCTTTGGATGGAGGAACCAATGACATTACATATGTGAATTGGATTTAAATGAGGCTGAATTTCACAGTCACCAGCCTCATTTACTCTTCCAGAGTCATTGAAATCCAAGTAGCAAGACAAAAATCAAGAAATCTGATGATAACCTAGGGATATAATGGATGACCTTGGTGTCTGGCCACTGCTTCAGTCACCTTAGGGTATATGACCACTACTGGTAAGACTGAATCAAAGGAATGAATGGTTTAATTTCTCACCCTCTTAATAGTGGTTATATGTCTGGGCTTATCTTCCATGTTTTACAAAAGCAATAACTACTAATATCACTATTTAAGGTCTTTAGGTTACTCTTTAGAAGCCAAGAGGTATGTTGTACTGAAAAAATGGCTGGACTATGAGTGAAGGGATCTGGATTCTAATCATAGCATTGTAATCTCATTTATAGCAAATGTCTTTATTGAAAACCATGGCTTCCTATCAAGCAAGTAGTAGATTTTACATACATGTATGTAAAAACCCATATATATACCTACTCTGCTATGCATCCCCTCCTGATTTATAGACTTTTAGAGACCATTAGCAGTAAATAGATTCTTAAAAATAATTTGGCTCCAAAATCTCATTTTAGAAATGAGGTTATGTTTGGTTACATTGAAAAAAAAAAATGAAATGATCTGAAACCTTTAAATAGGCAAGTGAAATGTACCTATACACATTTATTAGAAATCTATATAAGTCTGGAATTAAAAGTTAGTTATATTGGCTAGTGGAAAGCTTTGTGGAATTCTCATTTGCTTTGAAATATTAAAGCTCGTCCAATCTTCTATTGGATTATTCTTTTGCTAATTATTTTTTGTTGTTTGTTTCCTTAAGAAGCTTAATAGAGTACAAAATGTATTTTGAAGAGAAATCAACTCTTAGCTGCTAGAATTCAAAGATGAAATAATCCAGATTAAGTTATTTATCCAAGGTCACACAGCTAGCAAATACTTAAGGTCATATTTGAACTCAGATCTTCCTGACTTTAAGACTGGTGCTCCATCTACTCTGCCACCCAGCTGCTCCAGTGCCATTCTTGAAAACTGTTTGATGAAAGGTAATGGATTTCACAATCAGAAGTGGGCTCTGAGAGAAATTACTATTAACAACTAATTATAGGGGAGATGCAGGCTTTTTTCTCTGTTCTATTTCCTTGCTCAAAGTTTATCCTTTGGAGGACATTACTAACTTTTGCCAAAAATTCATCTTACCTAGACTATTTTACCCAACTGAATTTCTGCTCCTTCTGTTCTACTCAGATTTGGATAGTATTAATTCCTTCATTAGATTACCCAAGACTGAAAGAAATGTAGAAGTAAATGGCATAAAAACAAGCCCAGCTTTTCATTATAATATTCTCTCTTCCTATGTATTAAACAATTGGAATTGACTTCCATCCTTGAGAACACCTATTCTTTCAAAGATGAATGGATGGATCAATGGATAGATAGATGAATAGGTGGACTGTCCACATTGTCTGAATACCAAATGTATGCTTACTAAAAAAGATTATTTTATGGAGAACTCACACAGAGCAAATGCTCACAAGGTGGTCAGAAAAAGCCATACGAAGATACTCTCAAAGTCTCTTTTAAGAACTTAAGAGGTAATTATATGACATGGGAGATACAGCATGGGACTGCCTAGCATGGTATGCCTTTATCAGAGAAGGTGCTGTACTCTGAGCAAAGTTGAGTTGAATTAGTCTGAAAGAAATATGAAATGCCCAAAGTTAGAGAAGCTACTCCAAATGTTCATAAGGACTATTTGTGTATAATTCTGCACTCATATTGGTCTGATCAATCACAGTCCCAAGCAAGCAAGCAACCAACCAGATAGATAGACAGCCCAACAGAGAGATAATAGATATTTAGAACATTTACTTACTATTGGTCCTTTGTTCTCAAATAGGACAAATAATATCACTAAATGTATTTAAGTGAGGCAGACCTGTGCAGTCTCACTCTTTCCTCCAAAGTCATAGCAATCCAGTGTAATTTATTAAGAATTAACTAAATGTCAAACACTGTGCTAAGCACTAGAGATACAAATACAAACAAATAAGATAGTTTCTACCTCAAAAGACCTTATATTCTAACATACAAAGACAATAAAGAGGAGCTGAAAAGGAAGGGAGGGAAAGTAAGAGTATTAGGGAGGAGGAGAAGGAAGCTAAATCCAAGTGAGGGAAGGGCATATGACCAGATCCCCTCTTGAAAGGTTTTTTTGAATGATTTGATTAGTCATCCAAAAGGACTAAGGAAAGTTTCTTGGGGTTAGAAAAGCTATGAAGTTATACTACCCATGTGTCACAAAGACTCAGAATATTCAAAGAGAAAAGTACTTTGGGAAGACAATTGGGGACTAGCAACTTCAGTCACAAAGTAAGTTTTATGCTTCTTATTAGTCCTTTCCTCTGACTTTCTTCTTCCACTGGTTAAATTTTGAGTTAGTTGTTTAGTTGAATTTTACCAAATGAATGATGGAGTGTTTAGAAGAAATCTCCATTAGGACAAAATATCAACTGATAGAGTAATTTAATACCTAAGAGGTGTAGCAAGTGCTGATTATTATTGATATTAAATCAACAAATCACAGATATAGATCTTATAGATCTATAGAAATATATAGATAGAATAGAAAATATACATAGTTTTAGGGATAGATCTTACTTTTGAATGAATTTTTTTCCTAATAAAATCTTTCCTTAGTTACCATAAACTTTTCTACTCATTGTGTGGGGCAGTAGAAAGAGCATTTGATTTGGATTCAGATGACCTGGCTCACAGTTTGGGCTTTATCATGCACTAACCTTGTGACCTTAGACAAGTAATTTCCTCTCTTTGATGTTCTATTTACTCATCTATCAAATAAAGTTCATGCCAAATCTTAAACCTCCCCATCCCATTATCATCAGCCTCTCAAAGCTCCTTCTGCTTCAGTCATTTTTGGTAGCTTGATTGGAACAAGGAGAAAGAGACACCAAAAGGCATACTTATAATTCAACCTAGCCTTCATTCCACCTTCAATTTATAAAGGGAAGGAAGCTTTGGGCTGATTTCCAAGCAAAATATTTAGAGATGGAAATTGAATGAATTTTGGAAAGATTACAAAAGGACAGGGTGGGAAATGTCAGTATGTGGAATATTTAAAACAACACTATTTCTAATTGTACTATTGTGAACTGAAGGGGGTCATCCTATGTTAACTAGAACTCTGTTTTGGGGGAGAGGGAGAAAGAGAGGATGGGGAAAAGAGAGAGAAAGAGAAAGACATACAGAGACAGAGACAGAGAGAGGACAGAAAGAGACAGAGAGATACAGGCAGACATAGAGATAGACAGAACAGAGAGGTAGAGAAAGACAAAGATAGAGACAGACATATACAAAGACAGAAACAGAAGAGACAGAGAGAAATACAAAGAGACAAAGACAGAGAGGAGGTAAAGTCCATCTCAAGGTAATATCATAGAGTTTAGCTGCTTTAGACTGAGTGGTCTTCTGGTAAGTATGATACTATAGTGGAAATTGTACTAGATTAGGTTCAAATTTTGGCACTTAATATTCTTATGACCTAGGATAAGTTACTGCAGATGAACATTTAGTATCTGGAGAGCAGATAGATAAGAAAAGATATTGGTAATGGGGGGAAGGTTAAGGAAGGGATATGGAAACATACTGACATGAGACAAGCTTGAGGATGTGGCCCTTCTTTCATTGCAGAGTTGGGGAGCCATGCGAATGGCTTTCATGTCGGCTAGTTATATACAATAGTTTTCTTTTCTTTATTTTTGAATCTTTGCTACAGGGCATGGGACTTGGAGAAGAGGAACAGAAAGGATATATTCAGAAATGCATGTGATATAAAAACAAATGATCTATGAAAATAATTTAAATTTTTTTTTTAAAAGAACAGGTTCTAAATTAGAAGATGGGGAGAAAGGATTTGGAGTCAAGAGATCTGAGTTTCAGGTTCAACTCTTCTACTAATTAATTTTATTGCATTAAATAAATTATTTTACTTTTGTGGGTCTTAATTTTTTCATATGTTAAATAGGGGGATGATCTGAGCTATGAGGTTTATACTAGTTCTAAAATTATATGAGTCTGCAAAAGATTTTTGTTCTTTCCCCAGACTTTATAAATATTACTACTAGTCTATAGTGAAGAATAGTAATGGTAAGGTGTTTGTATACTCACATATACACAAACAAGTCAAGGAGCATTTAGTGAGATTCTACTATAGTCTAAGCACCTTGCTAAGTGCTAGGGATACAGAGAAAAGCAAAACCAGACCCTGCCTTCTAGGAGTTTACAATCTAATGGAGTATACAACAACTTTGTACATTTAAAATATATTCAGGATAAAGTAGAGATTAAGAAGAATTGGGAAAGGCTTCTTGGAAATCCACTAATATCTTTTCCTTTTTTTGTCATACAGAATGATTTAACAATCATGTCTTCAAAAAGGTTTCAATGGAAAACTATACCCATAAGAGATAAGAAGATTCAACTTTTGTGACCTTTTCTATCAAAAGCAGACAAAAACTGTGTGTGTGTGTGTGGTGTGTGTATGTGTGTGTGTGTGTGTGTGTGTGTGTGTGTGTGTGTGTGTTACATTAAAATAAAATTATTTAATTATTTAATCATTCAAGGATCTGAATTTTGAGAACTTGCTGTACTCTAGAGATAGGAATCTACCTCCCTCCACCTCCCCCACCTTCAATTTAATTTACTATACTTTATGTACTGCTGGGACCAATAGCATATGTGGACCTGTTGGCCACTCTTCCTCTGATGATTCTCTTTGCTCATATCTTGATGGGATGTTAGACACCAGCCCCCTAATACACTAACAGGCTCATGCTTGAAGTCTAAATTATTTAGTTGGGCTTGTTAGAGCTTGTCTGGCATATCCTTTAAGAATTTTGAGATGCTTATTTCCTTTCAACATTGAGGTTTTAAAATAGAATTCATAAACTTAGAGCTGGAACTTCAACAATCATTCAATATGAGGAAACAGAGGCACAGAAGTGATTCACCTAAAGTCACATAAGTAAGCAAACAAAAGAGCTGAGATTTGAATTCAGGTGCTTTGACAACAAGTAAAGCAACTGGATTTTAGTTAAGACAGTCATATAGCATGTTTTAAAATATTTATTTGGGGTTTGGAGAGCCAGCATGGCATAATGACTAGAACGCTGGCCAGAAAAACCTGGGTTCAAGTTTCATCCTTTGACACATCCTGTTCTGTGATCTTGGACAAAATCATTTTATCTTTTATTGCCCTAAAAGAGTTGTCTAAGACTATAAGTTGCAACAAAAGTACCAACTCACATTGGTAGAAGGAATTCTCCCACTAGGGAGTTTCTTATATCAGTGAAGTTACAAGTCTATTGTGGTTATTCAGTCATGTCTAAGTGTTGGACTTGCTGTAGGGTTTTCTTGTCAAAGATATCAGAGTGACTTGCTATTTTTCTCTCCAGTGCATCCCCATTTTACAGAGGAGGAACTGGGACAAATATAGGTTAAGTGATTTGCTCAGAGTCACACTGCTGGTAAATATCTGAGACCAAATCTGAACTGAGATCATCTCAACTCTAGGCCAGTATTTTTATCCACTCTACAAACTCACATCTCTTACCTATCCCTATTTAGCCTTTATATCCTGCCTATTTGCAAAGAAGAGTTAAGATTACAAAAGTAAGAAAAATATCATCTTCTTGTCTTGCAATATTGGAAAACTAACAGTTTATCCTAAAAACAAACTTTCGGAGCAGAGTTGGAAAACACCTAGGCTGTAAACCTTCACTAGTTCATGTTTTAGATAGTAAATGAAACCATAAAGATGCCAGCAAAATGTAAAATGAAATAATCAAAGAGAAAAGCAAAAGAGACAAACACTTAAATGTAGAAATGTCACTTTAGTAAATGTTTGTGGTGTTAATCCTCTATTAAAGTTTTGTTGTTGCTGTTGTTCAGTAATTTTTCAGTCATGTCTGACCACAATTGTGGTTTTCTTGGCAAAAATACTAGATTGATTTGCCATTTCCTTCTCCAACTTATTTTTACAGATGAGGATACTGAGGCAAAGAGGGTGATGTGATTTGTTCAAGGTCACACAGCTAGGAAGTAGCTGAGGCTGGATTGGAATTCAGGGTTTCCTAAGTCCAAGTTTGATACTTCATCCCCTGAGCCTTTCTTCAGAACCCCAGAGTTTGTTCAGTTGTTCCAGCTGTGTATGACTCTTCATGGCCCCATTTGGAGTTTTCTTGGCAAAGATACTGGAGTAGTTTGCCATTTCCTTCTCCATTTCATTTTATAAATGAAGAAATTGAGGTAAAAAAGAGTTAAATAATTTGCCCAGGGTCTCATTGCTATTAAGTGTCTGAGAATGGAATTGAATTCATCTTCCTGACTCCAGGCCCAGTTCTCTATCCACTGTGTTGGTTAACTGTCCACAAGCAAAAAAACAATCATGGAGATAATTGTAGGTCATGTACCAACATCATAGAGAATGGAGAAATTCTATGAAAAATTTGACAAAATTCTTCAGATGAAGATAAGAAGTATTTTAATATAAAGTTACTTCAATGAGGTAATGGGCACAATAGAGAAGAACAATAGCATGTTAAAAAATGTATTCAGGACCTAGAAAAGAAGAGAACAATATCTATTAAAGCTCCAAACTTATATACAGGATCAGAGATTAAATGGAAATTTTCTAGTTTAAACCTCCCATTTTAGAAATGAAGAAACTGATACCCAGAGAGGTTCAGTTATTTACATAAGCTCATAAAAGTAATCATGACAAGAATCAAGATTCTCTAAATCAGATTCTCTGACTCTTTATCTAATGTATACCTTTCATGTACCACACTACCTGGATACTTCCTGTTAAGGAGAGAATCAGAAGGCAATATATATTGTAAGCACAGAAAGCCATCATAAAAAATTAAATCAGTTATATACATATATATGTATATACACATATGTGTAAGATATGGGGAATTTCTAATAATTTGCTTTTAAATAGAGCAGGTATCTATCTATCTATCTATATATTTTATTATAGCTGTTTATTTACAAGATATACGCGTGGGTAATTTTTCAGCATTGACCCTTGCAAAACCTTCTGTTCTAACTTTTCCCCTCCTTCCCCCCACCTCCTCCCCTAAATGGCAGGTAGACCAATATATGTTAAATATGTTAAGTATATGTTAAATACAATATATGTATACATATCCATACAGTTATTTTGCTGCACAAGAAAAGTCAGACTTAGAAATAAGGTAAAAATAACCTGAGAAGGAAATAAAAAAATGCAAGTGGACAAAAATAGAGGGAGTGGAAATGCTGTGTTATGGTTCATACTCATTTCCCATAATTCTTTCACTGGTGTAGCTGGTTTTCTTCATTATTGAACAAATGGAACTGATTTGGTTCATCTCATTGTTGAAGAGGGCCACATCCATCAGAATTGATCATCATAACAGTATTGTTGTTGAAGTATATAATGATCTTCTGATCGAGCAGGTATATTTTCATACACAGTGGGGTTATTTTCCCTCTTTTATATTATTTTTTGGAATAAGTCCTAGCAGTGAAATTGATGAGTCAAAATTATCATGGATCACAAATCCAGGATTTTGAATTTTGAGTTAAAAAACATGTTGGAAATTATCTAATTTGGGTGACCAGGTGACACAGAGATAGACGTGCTAGGCCTGGGGTCCTAAGTTCAAACTGGCCTCAAACATTTACTAGCTCTGTAACCTTGGTCAAATCACTTAACCCTGTTTGCCTCAGTTTCCTCATCTGTAACATGAGTTGAAGAAGGAAACCGCAATATCTTTGCTAAGAAAACCTCAAATGGGTCACAAAGAGCTGGAAACTACTGCACAACAAATACAACTTAAATAAAGTTTTGTATTTACAAATGTAGAAACCATTCTTAGTTTTCAGGAATATAAAAAGTTACCTGATTTGGCTTATTAGGTATAGTTTGATGAATCTTTCTTTAGACTAATTCCTTCACTTTACAGATAAGGAACCTGAATCCCATTGATATGAAGTAGTTTACCCAAGATCACAAAACCAAGTTCTCTCATTCTAAACCTAGTATTCTTTCTGTATCATATTGAAAAATAGAATTTATTTTGTGATTTCTCTTCTATATTGTCATATTGCTCTTCAAATTATTTTTACTAGTCCATGGTACCTCCAAAAATGAATTAGGACTATTTCCCTAAAGGCTTACCAACACTGGTCTTTATCACTTTTCAATATTTTTGCCATTTTAATATGGTGCTATTTTAAGGTTACTGACTTGCATTTCTTTGATTAGGAAGATATTTTTGTTTTTACTTTCCTTTATAACTTTTTTTAATCTTTTGAACATTGCTCTATTAGCATATGTTTATTGATAATCTTTTAAATATTCATCAGTTTTTTAAAGATTCTAAATGTCATCTCTTTTCTATATGTTTACTGCATATATTTCCCCCAATTATTTTTTTGTAGTTTTAAAAAGAATGTTTTTTATTGTGTAAACTCTTTTTATCTTTATATAATCAAACACATTATTTTATCTCTATTGATTTTTTTCTATTTTTTTGATCAATAAAAATGCCCTTCTTTTTCATAGCTGGACAAATATTGATGCAATTGTGGGTCATGGTAAGAGGTATGGATCCAAATCTTTTGTTTTACCTTGTAGTCATTCAATTTTCCAAACAGTTTTTATTGAATTCCATTTCTCAGCATTTTTAAAATGTAGGTCCAACAAACTGTAATTGTTTATATATGTTGGATTCTGTATCTGTGTTCTTCATTCTATTCCACTGATCTACTTCTCTTCTTTTTCTATTGCCCACCACTTTACCATTACTGTTTTAGAGTATCTTTTAAGATTTAAGCATGCTAGTTTCCCTTACTAGCTTTATTTTTCATAATCTAAAAAAGATCCCTTGTATACATGTGAATACAATCAATTAGCCTTGCTTCAGATATATTTACTTTTAAATACATGAATTTAAATGCATGAAATGTCATAGTAACTTTTTATTTATTCCTCTTAAGCCTCCATTAGTAAGTACTCTAGTCATTCATTCCCATTCTCTTTTTTCCTTACATGGTTTTGTTTTCCTGATTCTGCTTTTTTCATTTTACATTATTTAATAAAATTGTACTCCATATTTCTTTATATTCCCCATATTTATTTATCTTTATTACATTAAAGTATTCCATTGCATCGATGTATAACAATTTATTTAACTGTGCCACTATTTCTAGACATTTAGATTGCTTCCAATATTTATTGCAAATGCAAGTAATGCTTTTATAAAATCATCAATGAGCTCTTTTTTGTTTGTTGATAATACCTTGAGGGCATATTCCCAACAGTGGAATTATTGAGTCAGAGAATATAATTAAATTTAGAACTTTTGCTGTGTGCTGCCAAAGTGATTTAAAAAAATAATGTACTGTTTTTCAGTTGTACTAGGAAAAGATATACTTCTTCATAGTTCTTGATGACCTATTTTTCTGTATCAATTTTGTTATAATGTTAATTCTCTGAAGTAACCTATGGGAATTATGATGAATATTACATTAAACTTGTGTAGTAGTCTGAGAGATACTAATATTTTTACTCGACCTAATTGTGAGTAGTGGCTATCCTTCCATTGTTCAATTATTCCTTGGTTTCTTTCAAAATCATTGAGGTTGGATTTGAACTCAGTTTCTCCTGAGTCCAGTTGCTATCCACAGCAACACAGGCATTTCTTTGACATTACATTTTACAGCATATCTTCCATGTAGTTCCATTGCCCTTTGGATGAATTAAAACTTTAATTCTTCAGTGCCTATGGCATTTCATATTTTCAATAACTTAGTATCACTGGAAGAATATTGATAATAAAAAGACAGGCTGCTTCTTATGGGAGAAGCAGGGGTCCTCAAACTTCGGCCCGCAGGCCAGATGCAGCAGCTGAGGACATTTATCCCCCTCACCCAGGGCTATGAAGTTTCTTTATTTAAAGGCCCACAAAACAAAGTTTTTGTTTTTACTATAGTCTGGCCCTCCAACAGGCTGAGGGACAGTGAACTGGCCCCCTGTTTTAAAAGTTTGAGGACCCCTGCTTAGATCATTCAAAATACTGCACAATAGGTATTAACACATGTAATACAATCTTCTCTCTTTTTCTTATTTGTTAATGTTCATTGTCCATCTGCAGTGTCCATGCATGATTATCATGTTGATCATGATAGATCAACAATTTGGACTTCTATGTTCCAGAAAATAGTCTTTTTTTCTTCCATTTGATTTTTCCTGTGTGGATAATTACTCTCAGAACTGTAACTTAGAAAATGTTGCTGAGTCTTCACCTAGGGTACTGAGTTTAGAAGGTACTGAATTTATAGGACTTTGCAAACACTTTTAGTCTTTTAGCAACATAGAAATAATAAATATTATCATTTGATTAGCAAAGATAGTTCATTATACTAAAAGAATATACTAGACGGTAGATTGCAATGGGCTCTTCCACCTGCCCCTTTTTGCCTTCTTCATGTTAATATCCTAGGGTCTCTGTTATAGCTATCCTCATAGAATATAATAATCCCCTACCCATACCCACCCACAACCCTTAAACAATCATATCTTTCATATCATTTTGCCTTAGGTATTATATTGGGTACTTATATAAGACTAAAAGATTTTTGTTTAAGGCTCTAGTTTGGGGTAAGGCTTTTGAGTGATTATGGATCTCATTCAAGAAACTTCAGGATTCTGATCTTGTTGTAATCAACACAATGTATATGTAAACAGGAACTTTTCAAGGATTTTTTAAAAAGACCAACTTAAATGGGAGGGGCAAGAATATAATATACTTGTTTAAGACCTATTTTTAATAAAAATGCTTCTAATGTTTTTCCATTAAAATGATATTGTTATTAAATATGATAAAATTACATTAGCTATTTACTTCAAGTATATGTTTAAGTTATTTTATGGAGAAATCATTTTATTCTTATATTAAAACTTTTAAATATAAATGTATGCCACAATTTAATCAATCTGGTTACACAATGTTCCTTTTCTCTTTTTTAAAAAAATAACTTTGGTATATATTGATTCTTTTCTTAGCACTAAACCATCCTTATATTCTATCTGTAAATCCTAGATGGTGATAATGGATGAGTTTTTTTTTAATGTATTGTTGAAGTCTAGTTATAAGTGTTTTATTTAGTAACTTTTCATCAATATTTAGTAATGATATTGTTTTCAAGTTTTCTTTTCATTTGGTTTAGTAATCAATATGACAATTACAGGGTAGGAGGAGTTGGGTAGCTCAGTCTTTCTCCACATTTAGAAATAGTATGTTTAGTATGAGTTATTTTTTATTTGAAAGTTTGTTAGGATTTATTAGTGAATTATCATAGGCCTGGTGTTAGCTCTTCAATGACCCAATTTCTCCTTCTGGGAGAAATTGAGGTTATCTAGTTAATGTATTAAATTAAATGTATAAATTTATTAATCAATTATATAATATAAACTTATTTATAAATATATTTACACATATTACAATTATATATTAATGTAGTAATGAATTTCCTTCAGATTCTCGAATTTATTAGCAGAGAACTGTGTATAGTAAACTCTGATAATTTTCTTTATATCCTTTGTATTCACTATGGTATCACTATGTCCCAAGTCAACTCAATAATAGTATCCTTCCTATTATTTCCTTTTACCCAGTTATTATTTAATTCCCTTTAAAAATTTTTCTAAGTCTTAATAAATGAAAAGATTATTCAGTAATAGCCAGGTTCTTAAAGCCTTTGCAATACTTGTTGCCTGGTACCAAACTATGTGGAGGATTGGTGACCTTGCATACATATTGGAGGATCCTTTCCCTGCTTTGGTATATGCCTAAGTCTCCCTCTCTGTCTCTGTCTCCTTCTCCCCCCTTCTGTCTCTCTCTCTGTGTCTCGCTATTTTTTCTCTGTCTGTCTGTCTCTGTTTCTGTCTCTTTCTCTCTCCCTTTTTTCTCTAAGAACTGAGGTACTGCAGCTGCCAACTGGGGTTCTATGTGGCTATGAATGCATCCTCTGTCCTTTCTTTTCTGATCTTAGATAAAGATGTATTAGAAAAGGAATGGAACATTTTATGAACTTGTAAGTTTCAAAATGTTCAAAGAGTTATCAGAAGTTCAGCATTGGGGTTCATGGCAGAGCAGTCTCCATGATTGATCCCAGTAAAAAGCATGAGGAACAACCTATTAGATCCAGCTACACAGTGGATCAGCCAGACATCTGAGTCACTATCCTGCAAGCAAAGGAGTGACTTCTACATCAGCTATGTCACATGTAAAGTGAACAAATGCTTTAAGAAAGGCATTTTAAGTTTGAATCCACTCTTCTAGACACTCAATAGAAGAATCAATACGACCTGGCTTGCGAGGATGTATTTGTATTTCTGACTTTGCTATGTTTTGTCAGCAAATATTCTTTTGCAAAAATTAATTCATGTTCATTGTCAATCAATAATATCAAGGAGATGTCAATTGCTTAAAATTATATTGGGGTGACCTATTTTGCATGAGCACATCATATGGGTGTACTAAGTGATAATGTTAAAGACACATCACATCCCCTCAGATATATTCCTAGACCTCTGAGTTTAATACTAGTAATATTCTTGCTCTGAAGAGCTGACTTACTAGTCAGATCATAGTTTAAGAAGGTGAGCCCAGAGATTATATAGATTCTATAATTACATCATTATTGCTACTTATTGCATTGCATTATGGTCTATAAATGCAATGTTTAGAATCTCATTTTTATAAGTACCTAGCTCTTTAAAATTATTTATCATAATAAACATTAAATAATAATACAACCAATTAAATGTGCTTTGCAATGATTTATATTGGAACAAATGAATTTCAGTCCATAAAATATCTTAAAAAACTTTTCAGTCATGTTTTCTCATGCAGTAAGTAGTTCTTGACCTTTTTTGGTGTTATGGAGCCCTTTAGCACACTGGTAGAGCTTATGGATCCCTTCTCAAAACACTGTTGTTAAATGTTTAAAACAAAGTGCATAAGGTAACAAATTTTTTAAAAGTTATTTAAAAGTTATGTTATTAATTTTTTTTTAACTTCATAGACCATAGGTTAAGAATTGTTACTCTAAGGAATTTTTTTTTGGTCTATTCTTTCTTTCCCATTCACTTTTTCTTTTATACAGTTGTAGTTACTGTGTATTTATTTTTTTGATGTATCCCTTTTTGCTATGTATTACTTCATAAAGCTTTCCGCATGTTTCTTCATATGCACCACTGATACTGTTGATACTACATTAAATCAAAATGTGTGTAACTTTTTCTTGATCGTTAAACATTTGGGTGGCTTCTAGTTTGTTTTTTTTGCTTTGTTTTTTTTTTTTTTTTAGTTTTTTCTTGCAATTAAAAATGTTACTACTATGAAAATCTTTCAACAGATAAACTATTTTAGTTGCTCAGAGTTCATTCCCAATAGTATAATTATTGAGCTTTTTATGTCTTCTTTGTAGAGTAGTACATGATCAATATTTCTGTAAGTTCTCCTTTACCCTCAAAGGCATATTCTTTGTTTTCCTCATTAAGTTCTACCCACATATGTATTAGATCTAGCTTAATATGCAATATAATTCTATAATTCCTTTTTATTTCCTCTACCTGTCATTTTCATCTGTTTATTTCACAGCGTGTTGATAGAGCTACTTGTGCAAAGAAAGGATGCTAGAAATGAAATCAAAGGACCTGGATTAAGTTTATGTTTTCTACCACTTTTCCCCTGTGTGATCTTGAGCAAATTACATCTCTAAATCTCACTTGTTTCATCTGTAAAATGAGGCAATTAAACTAAATAACTTTTAGGATACTTGCAATTCTGAATCTTTAATCCTGTGACTTCAATGGTCTGAGAATCCTTCATAGGGGAATGCTCTCCATTGATGGTGACCCCAAGAGATGTTTTCTAGGAATCTGACTCATTCAGGGACTTTGTGGAAACAGCTGCCCAGCATAATGTGAGGTCTACTGTAGAATGAAGTAAATATGCTTATTAATTACTTCTACAAATGTCTTTGATGACATTTTACATATTGGTTGTCTTTTTCATTAGTCTCATTTTCTGTATGTATTCTCATTTTCTGTCATAAACATTTTTAAGTTCTTATGTGATTTCTTCTAGCTTTTTAAAAACTTTTCTTATATTTGCTTTTGTGATTTTCTTAGTATTCTTGATTTTTTAAATGTTTAATTGATCCAGTTGAGTATATTACTTAGGATATTTTGTAAAGTTTTTGCTTCTTTATCACCATTTTAGTTTATTCACTTGTTTGGCAGCTTTTTAAAAATATATCAGCATTTTTCTTGTGCTCATTTAAAAATTTTGGTTAGATTGTATTTGCTTTTCTAACTTTTTTTAAAATCAATTTTCTTTCCTTCATCTATCTATCCATCTGTCTATCTATCTTTGTTTCTGTCAGTTCATTTAGAGGGATTCCCAACCTATGATTTCATATTTCTTTCTGTCTGTCTTTGTGTTTTTCTCTCTTTGTCTTTTTCTCTCTCTAAAATATAGATATATATAAATTACATATGCATAGATATGTATGTATGTGAAAATATATATACATTTGTATATCTATATGTGTGTTTGTATATGTTTATATAGATATATATGCTTATATGTGTGTGCATGGATGTATTTGTATATATTTATATATACATACATATATAAAAAGGTGCAGACCTCTGACTTCATTACCATGGGGAACTCTTATAATGAAAACTCCAGCCCATGTGAATATGAATTCTGTGACTTCGAATCTGAGTCTCCTGAGGCACTGAATAGGAAAATGACTTTCCCACAGACATAGCACTAATAAGCAAATTTCTTCATTTGTCATGAAGCTGTACTACTTTGGGACTTCTTTGATGGAATTTTCCTCTATATCCCCAAAGGATACCATTTATTCCTTCTACCAACCAACATGTCACTTGAGTCTGACAGTTCTGTAATGTTTTGTACCTATAGTCTCCACTGCTACAAATAAGGAAGGGAGGTGAATTCTTCCTCACCTCCCCCCCCCCCATTTCATTTAATTGTTGTAGTCTTGTATGTGTTTTTCATGACTGCAAGACCAACTTTTTTTTTTCCTTCTTATTTATATCACCAACTTATAGCACAGTACCTGACATAGAGTAGGTCCTTAATAAATATTGATTGAAAGTAAGTATCAGGTTTTCCTTCTTCCATGGGCTAACCTTTTATCCACTTTGCCATCATTTCTCTCTTTTTCTTTCTCTTCTTTCTCTCATTATTTCCATTTAATTGTAATCATTATGTGTACTTTTCATGACTCTGCTAAATTTCCCTTTGCATCAGTTTACACAAGTCCTCCTATATTTCTCTGAAGTCTTTATGTTTGTCATTTCTTACAAATTGATAATATTATATTATATTCACATATCATAATTAGCCATTTCCTAATTGACTAAAGATTCTGCTTCCCCCTCCACAGTTCTTTGTTAATACAAAGAATGATACTATGGGCATTTTGAAAAAGATCTTTTCTTTAAAGCTAGTTGTTTCCTGATGCTACTATATGACTATGAATCATAGAATATCAGTATGTATGATTGAGAAAGAATTAAAATTATAAGGTAACTGCAAAGGCAATGAAAAGATTAATGTAATGGGTATCAGCAACTTTGACCATCTTATGAAGTATGACCTGAGCATAAAAGAATTGTGTTTGACTAGGAAAGGAGATGGGCCAGTCACACTGCAAGGATGAGAGACAAAAGATAAAAACTATGAGTACTGCATTGTTAGTCCTGAAACATTAATAGAACCAAAGGAAGACCTGCAGTATGTTGAGTGGATCCTCTCTGAAGGATACAGGAAGACATTATTATGGTGATCTCTTATGACATTGTAAAACCCTGCATTTACATAATAATATCTCCTGTCACTAATTAGCTATAGTTATTCTAGGATGTGTTGACTTAAAATCATTAACTCCTCTTACTGAGGGGAGCATTATGGCATTGACTACAGAGGGAGAATGCAATTAATCAAACAATTGACAACCATTTATTAAGCACTAATTATGAAAAAGGTGCTACACTAGACACTAAGGATACAATGATTATAAATTAAGGGTATGATTATAGATTTTGAGCTGAAGGGGAACTTAGAAGCTATTGAGTCCATTTTACAGATGAAAAAACAGATTCAGAGGGCTTAATGACTTGCCCAGGAATCAGTTATGTAAACAATATCTGAGGTGGAATTTGAAACCAGATCTCCCTGACTCCAAGCTCTGTACCCTATCCACCATAGGATATACTGTTTGCTCAAAGAGAAGATGACAAATGGAAGAGATGCTATGGAGGGACAATTAACAAAACTTGGTGAATGATTTCCAAAAATATAATGTAGTTAAATCCAAAATCAAAATGAGTAAGTTTAACAGAGAGTTGGCTCTGCTTTCTGCCCCCTTCCACCCAGCTAAATCTTTAGCTGGGGGTTGAACTACATGGCTTTTGAAGTCTTTCTAACATGGAGGTTATTGTGATTATGTGATTCTCATTTTTTTATGGGAAAAGTATATCATAAAATGGATAAGGCATAGGATATAGTATTTTTACCATGTATTACTGGTAGAAGTATCTGTATCAAGAAAACCATGGATCCATCCAAGTATCAATCAATTTTAGATATTCCTCACTAGGTTGTAACCTCATTGAGGATAGGGGCTGCGCTTTTCCTAATCTCAATATTTTATTCAGGACCTGACACATATTCAGCACTTTTTTATTTGTTTTTTGTTCAGATGTTTCAGTTGTGTCCAACTCCTTGTGATCCCATGTGGGATTTTCTTGGCAAGGATAATGGTTGCATTTCCTTTTCAAGCTAATTTTACAAATGAGGAAACTGAGGGAAAAAAATATTAAGTCACTTACCCAGCTAGCAAGTATCTCAGGCCACATTTGAGCTCATGAAGCTGTTTTCCCAACTCCAGGTTAGGTATTCTATGCTCTGCACAACTCAGCCCCTGTTTTGCACATAGTAGGCATGTAAATCTCCTTTATTGAACAGAGACTTTCATCTGCCTATTTTTTGAATATGTGGTTGCTTTCATATTTGGCAAATAGCAAAGCTAAATTAGTTCAAGATTGAATTCTCTAGTGAGTGCCCACAATGCAGACATTCTCAATTGTTGCAACAATGAGGGCAGACACTTCAGAGCTCTACTTCTATTCTTGCCAGGAAGAGAGCCACTCCTTTGTAACTTGGCAGCAGACAGCAGAGATGTTGACAGGTAGAACGCACTAACTTCCTTCAAAAGGACTTTGATAGTTTTCAAGAACACATACATACTTAGTGGAGACCTCAGTTTTTGCCTGGTGTTGCATGGAATGAATGACTTAAACTGAAAGCAAACTTTGTACCACAGATAAATTACTGCCATATTCACAAACAATTCTCCACATGACTGGTAGAGAATATCTGATTCTGAAGGGAGCTAATGGACTTGGAAAGATTTTATCCTGATGGCAGTGGAGAGCCATTGAAAGTTTTTAAGCACAGTAGCTCTTAGTGCTTCAGGAAAATTAATTTGGCTGCAGTGAACAAGAGATAACTGGAAGGGGAAGGGGTAAAAAAAAATTAATTTTCTACTTTCTGACTTTCCATCAGACTAAATCTTCACCTCTACTTTTATTTCCCAGTCAGACTCTGTTGTCTTTTGTCTTTTGTATAATACAGAATTTGGGAAAGTCATTCTTGATAGAATGGATCTGAATCTACTTTGTGTGACTTCAAAATGTTCCATTTTTGTGACATTAATTCCCTAAATTACTCTGGCAAAAAAAAAAAAAAATTCCATTTGTTTCCCTGAGCATTACCACTTTATACATTCTTTGAAAATACAGCCCCGTATGTTCTTAGTAACAAAAATAGGCAATAGGTTTTTTTTCCTTCTTCTTCCGGAGAATGTCTTGCAAGCTGCTTTATACAATTTGGTGTAATTTTTCTAATGTGTCTGTCTGTCAGTTTTCGGCTTCTCCTGGGCCTACATTGTTCAGGATCCTGCCCCTCTTGCAGGAGGCGTGGGCTTCGGTAAATTGGTTTCTTTGTACATTGAGTAGAAAGGCAGGTGTGAGTTGTGATTGATGGCTGAGTTTATACAGAGACAGGGAAAAAAAAAACTGCTGGTGTGGCATTTCTCTTCTGCAAGGGATCCAATTCATCCTTTTTCTACTGCTTCATTTCTATAAAGTGACTTTTATTCTCCACTTGGCTTTTTATTACATTATTCATCTGTCACATATAAAGATATTTGGAGGAATATTCCTTCAATTCAGATTCTAGTTTGTAGGAACAATGGAAGTAAAACATTTTTTTTTCATTCCTGAAATGTGTGCAGCATCTAAAAGAAGCTACTTACCATGTAGTGATGATTATAATGAAACTTATGGTGAGGGACTGATAATAAGAGGCCTCCTTCCTTTCTGTATTCTGTAACCAATTTTTTTATCAGAAGAGACAATGGAGTCTCTATGTAGAGAAAAAAATACCTAAAATATAGAAATCATCTCTAAGAGAGATTGTTCAAAGGATAGGTAGGGATTGGGTCTTGATAACCAAAACAAAATTAGGAACCTGGAGGGCAGTTGTTGGGATAATTCAAGTCAACATAGTGTTCTAGTCTGCATCAAACAAATTATTGCCTTAATTCTTCACCTGGGTTCAAATGATACCAATGATGCTTATATAGAACCTTCTGAGGCCTATTTCTAGAAACTGACTGATTATTCTCTCCTTGAGGTGCTAGGGGTGACCCTGAAGATCTGGGATATTCTCTCTCTCTCTCTCTCTTTCTCTCTCTCTCTCTCTCTCTGTGTTTAGTTAAGTCTCCACATTTATATGTGGAGATCCCCACATGTAAATCTGTTTGGGCAAATAGAGTTAGATTTATATATGGCCAATTCATATCTCCTAAATATCAGTTAACCAATTAATATTAATTTTTATAAAGGGCTATTAACTGAAAAAGAATAATAATAGACCAAGTACAAAATCTCCAAAACTGAGAACCCTTTCTCTACTACCATTTTGTTTCTCAAGGAGAATGGATTCAAATTTAAATAAATGATTGCCATCTATTTCCTCCTCCAGATTCATTCTAGATGTGGTTCTCTCTTTAGCTGTATTTCTCTCATCTTCTGAGTTGATTTCCTGCTGGGCTGAATCAAAATGGTTAGCTTAGCATTTGTTCCTTATCAAGCTCAAAGCAAACTCTGCCTTGCATTCCAGCTGATGGACTTCTGGTGATTCTTCTGACTTTTCAAAACTTACAAGATCATGACCTGGTCTGTTTTGTCTGAGACACTTATCCATGGCCACATGGTAAAGGGAAGATAGGGAAGGGAGACAGAGACAGAGAGAGAAAGCCATCAGGTAGACTTGGCTCTTCTCAACAATGAGGCAATTCACAGTAATTCCAACAGACTTATGATGGAAAGAGCCGTGCACTTCCAAAGAGAGAACTATGAAGACTAAATGTGGATCAAGGCATAGTATTTTCATATTTTTTTGTTTGTTTCTTTTTCTTTCTCATGTTTTTTTCTCCCTTTTGATCTGATTTTTCTTGCAAAGCATGACAGATATGGAAATATATTTGAAAGAGCTACACATGTTTAACCTTTAACAAAAGGAAAAAAAAAAAGATTCAGGGAAAAGGGTACTTCCCTTACCCTAGCAGGGTCTTTTTATGCTATTTTGTATGCACATCCAGTTCTAGCTTAGTAGGCGATTTAAAAACAAAACAAAACAAAAATTGTTGTCATTACACAATAAGTCTACAAAAAAGAGTTATTAAATACATGATCTAATATGGGGGAAAAGGTTCTCTATCACACATTTTGGAAGGACGATTACCAGTCTTGTGTGTGATTTTCTATTGTGCTTATTGTAAAGACTACTACATGCATTTTCTTGTTCCTATGTCTTTAATTTACTATTTACTTTCCTCAGAATGTATTCTCTGAATCCACCCTTTATAATTTTGTCTTATTCTTTCTTTCATTCTCTATGTCTGTCTTCTCTCTTGATAATTAACAGAAAAGTAGGGAAAAACCAGAGAAAAGCCTATGGTTGGAAAATTTTCTATGTTTATCACTTCTGTGTTTCTAAACATTTTTCATCTTCTGACCCTAAGCTATTGCCTTGAACTATATTCCTGTGTTGAATCAGTTTAGTGAAAATAATTTTATAATAGTTTTAAATCCCTTGTTATTGTCTGGTTGAGTTGTCACCAGACATCAGACCAATCAGTAAGACATAATAGTCAATTAACACTCTGGCTATATTGATTGACAAGTCATGAGTGACAATGATGGTTTTATTAGCACAAATTCCTGAAAATAGCCCAACTTATTCACTTAGGGTATTCAATAAATATTCATTATTGTTAATAATTATGAAGATGTAGCACCCTTGTGAAAAAATCAATCTCAATAACTGCATGCATATCCAAAGGCTACGACAGACCTATTGTTATTCTCTCTACTCAACAAACATTTATGAGGTACTAACTGTGTACAGAACCTTGTTTTAAGAAATAAGGGTGATACAATATTTAAAATACAGTCCTTATCCTTGTAGAGCTTACGGCCAAGTAGGTGTATAAGGCCTTTCTTGTTTCTTTCAATTGTTTGTTTTGTCACATTTCCCCCCTTCAGAAAATTGCTTTTTATTTATTTCATATGTATGTATTCTTTCTTATGGGAATACCTGTAGTTTTATACCCAAAACTCACCCCCAACCTATAGATTGTAAGCTACTTGAGGGCAGAAACGGTTTCATTTTTGTGTTTGTATCCCCAAACTCTATCATAGTACTGAACACACAATAAGCATGTAATAAATGTTGTATTAACTTGAATTGAAAGAGATAGATTTAGAATTGGCAGAGACCTTAAAGTCTATGTAATTTAACCCCCTCATTTTATAAATGAGGAAATTGAGGCAGAGGAAAGCTCAAGGACTGTTTTAAGGTCATATGAGTCAGCATAAGAATGAGGGCTTTACAGTTATTTCCAAATACGTTTTACAAATATTTCTAAGGAAAATTTCTGGATTGAATGGGGATAGAGGAATAAAGAACACTGTTGACCTAGTTCAGTTGAACTTCAGTTGAGGGCCATAACATAACGTTAATTTAGTAGTAAGTGTGCCATTAAATGAAAAATAATAGATCCTGACAGCTTTCCTTTAGACAATAGTTTTTTTGGTTTTCTTCATTTCTGAGGATAAGGAAGTCATCTTGCCTTTTTTAAGGGGACCTGAAGGAATTAACTTGAATAATTATGCTCAGAGCTATGTCTCAATGGACTGATTCCAAAGGAATTCTGAAGAGGCTCTTTACTGAACTTTCTTCAGAAAAGAGATACCTGTGATAGAATCATGATGGCCTACTTCTAGCTTGAGAAAAGCAGGAAAACAATAGGGAGAATACTAAAGGCAACAATTTATTCTCCTCTTTTCCCCCATTCTCATATTTAGTTAGTCAGACAGTCAATGAGCAATTAGCTCCTGTTGTGTGCCAGTCACTGTGCTAAGAATTGTGGACAAAATAGAAAGGCAAAAGACCCTTCCCTCAGGAAATACCCCCTTGTGTTGTACAGGCTTTGCTAAAAAGCATTTAAAGTTGAACGGCTAGGGAGAAAATGCTCCTAAATCCCAAGAGTGACATTTTCCTTCCACTAACTTCTGGTGTGACCTTTCTCAAGGTAGGTAACTTTTCTAGATCCTGGATTTTTTTTTTTAAGAGCCTCTGACAAGTTTCAAAAGCACCATTCTCTGAAGCAGACACCAATGACTCAAACATCACTCTCTTCGCTCCCATTTTCGACGAGAGGGAAAAAAATAGAAGCTTCTTATGCTAGGGAAGCTAAACTAGTCTTTGTTCAGTTTTCCTGGTCAGGAAAGAAGAGGAACTCAGGTTAGTGGTGGTATGAATGTAACTCCCTGGGTAATAAGAGGTTACAAGGGAGATCATCCTGAATTGACAGCTTGTGAGACTTAGTGACAAGTCATGAAGGGTGGGAATTTCCTTCCCTAGAGAGTTTTTAGGTTCCTGTGGCTACTTCCTTCCTTCCTAGAATATGAAGAACAAGCAAGTTTAATTTCTGCCAGCCCTCTTGCAAGCTTCTAAAGGCTGAAAATTTTTGCTAAGAACAAAACAAAACAAAACAAAACAAGAAAAGAAAAAACAAAACAAAACCCCAATGTATCCAGTTTTAACCAGTGGCCCAAAGCAAAAATGTGCTATTGTCTCCAGTGCCCTTCTTAGCTTTCTGGAGAGGTTTAGGATTTCTAATGAAACTGGAATGTTTCCATCTGCATTTTGTAATAAAAAAGACACTTTCTCTGGGGCTGCAGATCTAAGGTTCTATTCTCCAATTAGAGTCAAACAAATGTAAATAAATTAAGGCTTCATCCCCCAAGAAACATTTTCATTATTAAGTCTATCCTTGTGACTTGATCTCAGGTTCAGGAGGATTTGAGCAGGTGATAGGGGAAGAGTTGTTCCATTACCAAGGTCTAGGCCAAATTCCCCTTTCTGTGCTTTTTCTGGCTGGAGTGTCTGGTTTGGCCAGGTAATTTTAACTTGGAGAAATGCAAGTCACTTTTTCATTGGAATGTGCTATTATCCCAAGGAGGACTATTAAAGAATCCAAATAGGGAAATGTTAGGCCCTAGCCACAGACACAGTCCCCAAGGTTGTGCATGTGGGCTAAATTAGACCACCTAAGGAGGCAGTAAGCACAACCTAGACATTAGCGAAATGAGATGTGGCAACTCCCTGAAGTGAGCCCACCAGCAGAGCCATTCCTTCCCCCTTCTACTAAATATCAAGGATTTCCTAGATGGAGTAAAGAAAGTAAACACATAGTGAGAGGTCCAACCCCCAGTGAGCTCTTCTTTATTCTCTGGCTTCCTTTTCCTCCATCTCCTTGTTTCTCCCCCTCCTCCTTGTTTTTTTCTTTTTCTCCTATCCATGCCTTTCTTAAGGAAAAAACTTAATGAGAATCTGCTAATGGAGGAGAGAACTTTCAGAAGCTAAGAATGGCAGGATTATTTCTCCTAATCCTTTTGAGGGTACCATCATTTTTCCAGTTACCCAGATTAGAAATCTACAATTCTTTACTCTTTATCCCCTTTCCCTCCTTTCTTCCTATATCCAATCCGTTTCCAAGTCTAGTCAATTCTACCTCCAGATTTCTCACATCTGTCCCCTTTCCCCCATTTATATGGCCACAGCATTGATTCAGGCCCTTATCACCTTTGCTTGAATCATTACAATATCTTACTGCTCAATGAGGCGGATGTCACAGTGTGTGGAGCTCTAATAAAGAAGATCTGAGTTTAAATTTGACCACAGATACTTACTAGCTTTTTGAGCAAGTCTGATAATTTCTGTCTGTATCAGTTTCTTCACCTGTAAAATAGAGGTAACAATATCTTCTACTTCCCAGGATTGTTGTGAAATTAAAATGAGATATATGTAAAACACTTTGAAAACTAGAAGTTCTAGCTATTATTGGTTTCCCTGACTCCAGCCCCTCTTTTTTCTAATCCATCCCTTGTTATTCTTAAAACATAGGTCTCACCATTCATTCTGCTGCATGAGAACCTATATATTTATCAAAGAGTGAAGTGAGGGCCCATGTGACCCATGTGACAAGAAGCCTGTCACTGGGGGACTAAATAGAGGCAGAATATGTTCATCTCCTCTCTCCCTTTTCCAAACAGATTTTCATTACTTCCAGAAGGGAAAGCAGGAGGTTGGGACTAGAGGTCATTGTGTTCCTCTCAGAGAGAGAGGGACCAGGCTAGAAATACACCTATCTCCTTCTTTAAATATTGTTCATCTAGGAGCTATGTATATATTTCATCTGACTTCTTGTCACTTCCTCATTTTGGGGGGAGGGAAGAAGAGGATCCCAATCTCTGTATCCAAGGCTTGACTCCTTTCCTAGCAAACACTAATTCCAGAATGAATATACACAGAGAATAGCAAAGAAACTCATTTATCCAAATTGGTAATAATAGAAATCAGAGAAAATATTCAAAAGAAAATGTGTGCCAGACAATATAGAGTGAAGAAATTCTTCTACTGGGAGCAAGTAACTCAGCTCAACCAAGAAAGTATTCTAGATCTCACTTAAATGAAAGCTCTCTGAAGTCTCTAGAGTAACAGACTGGAAATAGGGACATGATGAAGACAGCTTCCTAGAGTCTTTTCCTTCAGCAATCTGAAGGACAGAAGGCCTCCTCTGTCTTCTCTCTCAAAACTGGAAGCAGGACCATCTGAAGCAACTTAACACTCTAAAAATACTTGAAGTTTGACCAGTCCCATAGAGAACTGGCCCTGAAGACTCATGAAGGAGAGCTAATGAAGCTGGAGCTCTCTTACCTCTTGACCAACTCCATCCTGCCTTTCATGCAGATCAGAGAGAGTTCCCATGAGAGTGGGCTTTGGGACAGGGATAATTTCTGGATTCATCATTGTAATCTGCCTTTTAACTTGTCTTTTCAGACTAATTTTATATATTATTGGCCCTCAGACATCCTATATTCTGGTAAAATCATTCTACTTGTGGTTAACCATATACAACATCTTATCTCCCAAATAACAAATCTTTGCACAGACTGTTCCTTATACCTGGGCCATTTTTCTTCTTCACCCCTTTCTCTTTAAACCTCTTCCTGCCTTCAAAGTTCAGCTCAAATACCACCTCTTTCAATAGGCAGTTTCTGCTGTTCCAATTGTTAGTGGGTCCTCCAGAAATGACTGTATATATTTTGTATTTTTCTATCCATTTACATATTGATCTTCACCTGCAGCCAAGTAGAATGCAAGTTTATTGAGGACAGGAGCCGTTTGATTTTTGACTAGTGATTGATCCCAATTCTGATATTGTTGGGTCCTCGCCCTATACAAAGCTAGGAAGGGGGCCAAGTTGCTCTCTAGTGTTCACTATATTCCAGATGGCAACCCCCCTTCTTCTTTGAAAGTGGAATCTCCTTTGGAATAAGCTTCTCAGTGCTTTCACACAACCATCTGTCTGCTTAGGGTTTCCTCACTTTGATATTCTTCTAAAGCCTGTATTCCAGTTGAGTACTTCATGCTGCAATAATTTCCAAGCTCCTAAATGTGACCCCCTTCTAAATTATTTTCAGGTTCAGATGTTGTTGAGGTATCACTTATTCAGAGTTGTAGCCATGAGGCCCCACTGCTGCCTCTCTTTATTCCAGACCAGGCTATATAACATATGAATTCATAGCAAAAAAATCTATTAAAAAAAACAGCAAGGAAATTATTGACAATTAATCAAATACTTAGTAAGTACTTACTATGAGCTAAGTGGGGAGCTAAGTAATTCAGAGGATGGCGTGCTGGGCTTGGGATCAGGAAGATTCATTTCATGAATTCAAATTCAACCTCAGACTCTTATTAGCTGTGTAACCCTAAACAAGCCACTTAATCCTGTTTACCTCAGTTCCTCATCTGCAAAAGAAGCTGGAGAAGGATGTGGCATAGTACTATGCTAAGTACTAGATATATAAAAAAGGAAAGGATTCAGTTTTTATTCTAAAGATCTCATTTTCTAACAGGGAAGAGAACATGCTAGTTAACTATGTATATACAAGGTATATATTGTGTAACTGGAAAATAATCTCAGGGGGAAGCCATTAAGAACAGGAGCCAGGACAGTTTGGGAAAGGCGTCATATGGAAAGTGGGGTTTGAGCTAAATCTTGAAAAAAGTTAGAAAAGCTAGGAATTGGAGAGTCAGAAGCAGAGCACTGTATGCCTGAGAGACACCAAGTACAAATTGAATTAGGTATTAAACATCCTTGACACTCATTCCCAAATAGCTGCAATTCTTAAGTATCTCTTGGGAATTTAATTGACTCCTACTTAAGCACTGAAAGGAACATATATGTTACAGAAAAGTGTTAGGGACCAGTGTATATACTATGCTCTACTTCATTATTTTTCTTTCCATTGGAGATGAAACTCATTGATGTGACTTGCTGCCCTTTCACAACTTCTGTTTCTGTCCCCTTTACTAACCCCAGTGTGTTCTACATGTGCTACCATTTTGTTCTTTCCTCTCTTATCTATCCACAAAAGTTTCAATCTGGAATGCTTGCATCCTTTAAATATTGTGCATACCAGCCTCATCACTGAATCTAAATCTGAGCCATCATCAGGTTTCAAAGAGAATATGTGGTCTGGGCAAACACCCACACACTCTCTTATACTCCTAACCTTACTGTTTCTCTCCTTCCATTAAAACTAATCTTTTCATTCCCTTAGAACTCCCTTCAGCCATAGTGATAGTCTGGAAAAAAATTCACCATAAGGTGTAAGTCATACCAAATAGAATATCTGAATTCTAACAGAAGCTTTTAGAAATTATTGTAAGATTGAGTAACTTTCTGGAAGAAAAGAATGTAAAGAAGATTAAATTCTAACAATTTATAGGAGTCTAACTTATTTTTCAGTTGTTATTAGTGTATTTCATGCTTTATAAAATTTAAAAAAATTATTGACAGGTTTTGTATCTATATCACCTTTCTTTCTGAATATATTCTTTCCCTTTACCCCTCATCAATTGTAGGAAAGACTATAAAAGAACGGCAAAATTCAACATCATTGCGTCTGATGGTACCTGCATATTGCATATTTACAATGCCATACCTGTCTACAATGCATTTTCCCAACTTTGTTTCATGGCTAATTCTTGTCAATATCATTTTATTATTAAGTTTCATTGTTTTGCTGTTGTCATTTCCATTTATATAATTGCAGTCATTGGGAATATATTTTCTTGGTTCTGCTTATTTTATTTTGCATATAAGTATCCCCAGATGTCTCTATTTTCTTTACATTCATCCTTTCTTGTGGTAATCACATGGCATGTTATTTATATGCCACAATTTGTTTAGTTTTATTCCCACATTTCCAATCAATAGATAACTACTTTGTTTCTAGTTCTTTGCTACCACAGAAAATATTGCTACAAACATGTACATTTATGTAAGACAGTTCTTTCTGAATTAGATTTTCTCTGAGCATATGTCTAACAGAGAAATCTCTGGGTCAAAGAATATGAATGTTAGGTTTTTTTATATTATTCCAAATTGTTTTGAAAATGGTTAGATCAATCCACCTCTCCACCAGCAGTGTAGCAAAGTGCCTATCTTTCTGCCTTCCCTCCAACATTATTTCTATCTTTTGTCATTGCTAGTTTGCTCTGGCTAAAATAAAACCTCAGAGTTGTTTTGATTTGAGTTTTATTAGTTATTTGAATCAGTCTTTCATATTGGTATTAAATGTTTGAAATTCTTTATTTGCAAATTTTTGCTCTTATACTTTGATTATTCATTATGTTATATGTATATGTGTATGTATACACACAAACCATAATCAGTTTGTACACAATTTTATGTTCAGTTTCCTTTACTTACTAAATGATGTTTATAAACATAATTTTCTAGAGTCTAAGAAAATACTAAAGAAGAACACATTTAGTTCTTTCCCAGAGGAAGAAATCCTTTCTACAATACTGTTCCCCAAAACTTCTCTAGCCTATGTTTGAACACCTCCAGTGATGGAGAACATACTATGCCCTATCAGCCCATTCTTCTTTTAGGTTTTGGCTTGGGTTTTTTGTTTTTTTCAGGAGGCAACTGGGATTAAGTGACTTGCCCCAGATAACACAGCAATTAACTGTGAAGTGTCTGATTCTGGATTTGAACTCAGGTTCTACCGACTTCAGGGCCAGTATTCTAATCTACTGTTCACCTAACTGCCCCCCCTTCATTCTTATTTTAGACAGTTCTAACTGCTTGAAAATTTTTCCTTACATTGAGCTGAAATCTGCTTCTAACTTTCACCACTAATTCTACTTGAACACAGCAAAAATCTAATCTCTTCTCCACAGTAAAGTCCTTCACAATTAGAAGATTGTCACCACATTCTCTCCACATCTCTTCTCTGGATATCTCTTCTTACATGTTTATTTCCTTCAACAGTTACTCATATGACAATTTTCCATGTATCAACATGGTCTGCATGCTTGTCATTTTAATAGCTACATAATATTCCATCATATTAATATATTATAGTTTGCTTAGTCATTCTTCTAATGTGGGTAGGTTTAATAAGGACTTTTGATCCCTTATCCCAAGGAGTGGTTAATGATGGGAATTTCAGGCATTGTGACAGCCAGTGGGCAGGCAGAGGCATTTCAGTGCCCTTAAATTATACAGTAAAGTCTCTGTCTACTCCACCTATGAGATGGATCAGGCTTTGTCTTGATTATTATTGGGTTTTCTCTTTCTTTGCTTGAAGAAAGGAAGTGTGGTATCATGAGAAGTGCTTGCGTTTGGAGATTACTGAATCTAAGTCTCAGATTTGTAAGAGGCTAGCTATGTGATCTTGAGCATGTGATTTCAATTCTCTGGGCCCCAGTTTTCTACTATGGAAAATATGGGCATTGGACTGGATAACCCCTAAGGACCCTTACAGGTATAACTCCACCACTTTTTTTACAGATTCATTCCTGCCTCTGCTAGCTTGATAATTTTGTATACATCATTTCCCTGATCTCTATCTCAATTTTCTCATATATAAAATAAAGGGGATGGGCTAGACAGCCTCTAAGGAGACTTTCAACTTGCAATGAAAACAGCATCCTGTTAGAATAAGTGACACTGTTGGAATCCATCCTTCCCTTCTACATTTCTTTTCCATCCTTAGGCCAGACACTTGTGCTGAATGTGAAAATTTGACTACAAATTACATTTATATGGTGTCTTAAGTCAATAGAATACTCTCACAATCCCCCAAACAAAACTCTAGGATAGAAAATAAAAGTATTTATTATCCTCATTTTACAGATGAAGATACAACTGAGGTTTAGAGATCTAAGTAGATTGGTCTCTAAGGTAGGCTTTGAACCCAAGTCTCTTTATTCTAGTAAAGTCCTATATGCTTTTCCCTACACCTTTCAGCCATAAGTGTTAAAGAATTCAGAGACGCTGTTCTGAAATTTGGAGCCTTTGTTCTGATCTGTATGCTTGTTAACCAATGCTTCCCCCAAACCCAGGGGCCAAAGTTGGAGCCCTAGTTACTTGGGTTATATAAGAGCAAGGATTGGCTGGCTGACTTTCTTGGCTGGCTGACTGGTTGGTTGGCTGTGTAGACATGCAGTCAGGCTGTAGCCAGTAATTTCCAGAACCTCGCTGGCAACTATTGTGCTTTTTCTTCATCTGAATAAACCACCCAGTGCTCACCTGAAATATGAGAGCTTGGATACCTCCCAGGTGAACTGTTGAAAGCACTCTGCAAGAGTATATATACCAAAAAAATTGGCTCAGGGGCTACAAAAGCCTGACACACTAGAGGAAGAAGTTGTGGGGTTTCAGAAACTCCAATTCCCTTCTAAAAACCCAAGGCTCACAGGCCATTCTTCCCAGAGCTCCTGGGATCTTTTGCTTAATGAGTTAGGAAGGTAGCTGATGCTTTCCCAGGATTGTCACATAGGATTTTACCACAGAACTGTACCAGAGAGATAGTGGATTGCTGAGCATTTATTTATTTTTCGAGAACAGTCTATGACATGATCCAGTTGAAGTGGCACAGGATGATGCTCATACCTGGAACCAGGGGGATTATTTGCCTTGCTGAAAGCAACACTCTTCTAGTCTTCCATTTTCTAATAGTCCTGTTCTAATGCTGATGCCATCTCTGGCAGCAGGTAAAGCCAAGGAAGTGGGTAGAAGAATCAGGAGCTCTCACAACATTGATCATCCTTTTCATTATCCCTTTTTAAAACTACTTTGTTCTTTCCTCCCTTCCACTTCTGTCCCCTCCCCACCCATATTTAATATAATCATAGACAGAAAATCATAATGTGAAAACTGAAAAGGAACTCAAAGGCCAGTCTATTTTACAGACGAAGAAAATGAAGCTCATCTCATCTATTTGTTATTCACTTATTTGTCCAGTCACATAAGAATCTAAGAATCAGAGTGGGATTTGGCCCCATCTTCTGACTCATAGCCAGTAATTAGGGAATATCTGCAAAAGTGTTTAGTACAGTCCTTGGTACACAATAAGCACAATATAATCCTTATTCCACCTTCCCTCCTCCAACTCTATTTTTGGTAGAATCAGCCAGGTTGGGACTTCAAATGTCACCTCAGATTTTAGCTTTGTGACCCTGGACAACTCACAGAAGCATTATAAAATGGGGATAAGCAACTATCTCACCTCTAAGTACCTATCTCAGTGAGTGATTGTGAAGATCCATTAACAAAATGGAACTTTGCAAATCTTAAAGCACTATAGAAACATGTTATTCATTCCCTGAGATACTTATTTATTAGTATTATTATTAGAATGTTCTCATTCCCACATTTTATTAGGTCATATTATCATATTATTAATCAATCAATAATTAATATTAACCAATATAACAAACATTCTGGTTTCTTTAGGACAATACTGCCCAGTGTTGCTGAGCTCAGGAAACACTACTTAACTAGTTTACAAGTTTTTTGATGGAAAGAACTGGATCTTATTTACCCCTTCTGTACAAGGAATGCATAGCATGGGAACATTGGAGAGATGTATGATTTCTTCACTGTAAAGAACTTTTTGGCATGGGAACTCCATCCACTAACACAGATCAAAACTCAGCTATGACTTGTTAGATAAATCTTAGGGAACTGATTAAGATACTGATAGTAAGTAACCTGCCCAGAATCACTAGGTTAGCATGTATCCAAGACAGAATGTAAAGCTGAGACTTCCTGGCTCTAAGCTTAATACTGTCTCTGTTCTGCTATGTTGCTTTGGATGCTTAGTGGTTGAATTGCACGGACTTTATTTGCTGTGATAAGGAGTTTTTGAGGCTCTGTGTCTTATAGCCTTTCCTTTAAAAAAAAAAAAAAAAGCACCAAAAAAACCAAAACAAAACAGCCTGTCCCCATTTCTTGACAGCTATGAACCAAACTTGCCTCCTGTCACTATAATTTAAGAGCATAGATTCCTTCAAGAGGCCCCCAGGCTCTTGAAAGATTCAGGAGCTCAACCCTTGTCTCTACTGGGCTGAGGATGGTTGGTATGTGGATAATAGACAGATAGAAAACACTCCTGGTTAGCCTGGGGGTGCTGATTAGGTTGAAGGAGGCCTTTTCAACCACTATAACTACCTCATTTAAAGATAGGAATGTTTGGGGGATTTGATAATGTTTTTCTTCTCTGTCTTTGGTTTGAAGGAAACAGAAGAATATCAGAAGACAGTACAGGCTCAGTCCTGGCCAAATTACAGTAAGGAAGAGCTGCTTAGCTTTCCTTTCACCTTTGGTGGTGAAGCAAAGTCATAATAAAGGTGAGATCACTAGGGCTTTTTCCCAAGTGCCATCTTGTGAGGGCTGCTTCCTCTGCAGTGGTTAAGAGAGGGCAAGGAATTCCATGACTCTGGCTGATTAATCCTAGGATAAGGAAAGGGTTCAGTAGAGAAATTTTGTAGTTTCAGAGAAATATTGTACCCTAAGCTGATAAGTAGAGGACCCCCTCTTCCAGGCCCAAGGAAGGAAGTCATCCTCAATTACCATTGGCCCATACAAAAGGAACACTTCAGGGACCCAGATACTGTGGGAATAGAAGTCTGACTTGGATCAAGGAGATACATTTCTCTGCTATTAGGTAAGATCAAGATGTATGGAAAACTGGCAAATAGTCCCACAGGTCATAATTCTCCACTCTATTCTGCCCAGGCCTCCAGCTGAATTTGTCCCACATTCTAGCTTTTTTAGTTATGGCTCTGATGTGAGGAGCCTTCAAACAAACCCTGAAAGAGCTCCTGGGGGAGAATGCTGGAGAGAAACATCAGGGACACTTTGAAGAGTATTTGGGCCCAAATTCGTCATGCAAAGCCAGGCACTGAAGAAAACTTCAGACAAGAAACAAACCTAATTCCTGTGAAAAGATCTTTATTTTCAGAATGAAATATTTTCAGAATGAAAAGCAATCCTTTCACCATGGACCAGCCAGGACACTCATTCAACCCTGGTTCAGATATGATAAATTCAAACACAACAAATTTCCTCCTCAAGTGTGGAAACATTAACAGCCATGTATCCCAAAGGGGGCAATATTGAAAGTTTTACAAGTGTCTGGATCTACCAGGAAAGGAAAAAAGGGAAAATTGAGGGAAGGTACTAGAAACAAAGCTAATGATCATCTGCCTTGTGATAAAAACCTAACATTTCCAAGACCAGAGGTAGAGTCAGAGAATGATTAGCCAGCTTTGCAGAATAGAAAGAGAATTAAGTGCTTGCCCATGCAAAATTTTTGGGACATCAGGCAAAAAACTAAAAAAAAAGTGCAGAGAGGAAAAAAAAAAAGGCAACAACTGAAAATAGAGCCATTCGACCCAAATGAGGTTTGATTGCTCTAGACTACAGGCAATGTTTATAAGGGGGAGTGATACATATATAGATAAATATGTACATTTATAAGTGTATATGTATATACACACATACACCTATATATGTGAGGACACATACATATCATATTAAATAATTGTCTTTTCTACATAGAGTAAAGGGCAACTAGGTGGTGCAGTAGATAGAGCACTGGGTCAGGAAGTCCTGGAGTCAGGATGACCTGAATTCAAATGTAATCTCAGACACTTACTAGCTGGATGATTCTGGGCAAGGCACTTAACCTGTTTGCCTATGTTTCTCATCTGTAACATGAGAAGGAAATGGGAAACCACTGCAGTGTCTTTGTCAAGAAAACTCCAAATGGGGTCATGGAGAGTAAGACTGAAAATAACTGAACAACAACAATGGTATATACAACCTATTCCCAAAGGAAATCTAGTCCCTTTTTTTCTACTTATAAAATGTAGACAGCTTTTGTCTCCCAAATATTTGTAGATATTCAAACCAAAAAAATAATGAAGCATAATAACAAAAAGAAGGTTATCTGGACATCTAAATATATTCTTGGCTAATTTTGCCAGAGCTTTTTACAAGTCAAAAGTACTTAAAGATTATTGAAGAATTAAGGATTTTTGTTTTGGTTTAAGCAGTATGATGTGATAGTAAAAAAAAATGCTAATATTATCTTGGTTTGCAAGAAGAGAGATAAAGATTTTCTGTATTCTGCTTTTGTAAAGTGATATCTGGAATATTGGGTTCAGTCCTAGGTATCACCTTTTAGAATGGACATTTAGAAGTCACAGTGTCCAGAGTGAGATGGTGAAAGGTCTCATGTTCATAACATGTAAGATTTCTGTTGAAGGAACTGGGAAAAAAATCAATCAATCAACAAGCCTTTAGTGACATCTATTAGGTGGGAGGCATGGTATTAAGATTGGATATTCAAAGACAAAAATGAAACAATATGTATGTATGTGAGGGAGAGGGGGTTAATCCTAAGGGCCAACTCTAACACATGTGAATATATTTTTGTTCTGCCTCATTTCTACAGCCTTTATTGTTGTACTTTTCCCACATTGGCCATAGAGAATACTATCTAAAGCCATTTCAATAGCTGCTGATCTAGTGGTAAGTTGTCCAACATGTTCCTTCACAGAATCATAGAATTTGTAAGAAACTCCAGAAGCCATCTAGTCCAGTCTATAACTGTGCAGGAATCTCTTCTAAAATATTAATGGGAGAATACCCACCCATTAATTGGGAGATGGCTGAACAATCTGTGATATATGGTTATGATGGAATATTATTGTGCTATAAGAAATGACAATGAAAATGATTTCAGAAAAACCTGGACTTACATAAACTGACAAACCAGAAAAATGTTCTATATAGTAACAGTAATATTGTATGATGAAGAACTGATGAAAAACTGAGAATGACTTAGCTATTCTCAGCAATATAGTAATCCAAGACAATCATGAAGGACTCATGATGAAACACCCAGTCTTCCACTAGAGAAAGAACTGATATTGTCTGACTACAGAATGAAGCTTGTTATTTTTTTCTTTTCCTTCCTCCCTCCTTCCTTCTATTTTTCCCTCCTATTTTCCTCTCCTTCCTTCCCTCACTCCCTCCTTTTCCCTCTCTCCTCTCTTCTCTCTCTCTCTCTCTCTCTCTCTCTCTCTCTCTCTCTCTCTCTCTCTCTCTCTTTCTTTCTCTCTCTCTCTCTCTCTCTCTCTTCTTCTACAAAAAGACTAATATGGAAATGTTCTACATGACTGCACATGTATAAACTATATTGGATTGCTTGCCATCTCAGAGAGGGGGAGAGGAAGGAGAGAAAGGGAGGGCAAGAATTTGGAACTCAAAACTTTTTTAAAATGTAAAAAAAAAGTTTTAACATGTAATTGGGGGGTTGGGGGGCGGTAAATAAAATGTTGCTAAAAAATAAAGTATTTCCTGCAAGTGGTCATCTAGTCTTGGCTTGAATATCTCTGATGAAAGAAAGGAAGCCCATTACCTCCTGAGGCAGCATGTTTCATTTTTGCATAACTTTGTTAGGAAATTTTTCCTTATTGTGAGCTGAAACTTGCCTCTTTGCAGCTTTTATCCATCACTCTTAGTTCAGACCTCTAGGGCAAAGTAGAACATTGCTAATCCTCTATCATATGACAGCCCTTCAAATAATTGAAGACAGATATCATGTCCCCTAGCTAATTCCTTTCTTCCCCCCTTTTCTAACTGCTTCTCATATACTGTGGCTTCAAGACCCTTGGCCATCCTAAATGACCTTTTCTGCATCAAGTTCCTTTTAGCATTTAGTGACCTGAATTTAACACAGTTCTCCACATATAGTCTGACTAAGGCAGAAGATTGGTTTTATCCCTATTCTTTCTTTTTCAGTCTTTTTTTTTTTTTTTGGTCATGTTATCAGATCCTAGAAGTTTAATTATCATTTTGATACAGATGGTTAACAGATATACACCCACATATAGATATACAATCATGCACACATTATATATATATATATATATATATATATATATATATATATATATATATACACACACACACACATATGAAACTTGAGTTTCAAATCAGTCTCAGATACTTATCAGTTGTGTGATTCTAAGCAAGTCATTTAACCTGTGTACCTTAATACATTAGAGAAGAAAATATCAATCACTGAGTATTTTTGGCAATAAAACCCTATGGATGGTAATGACATGATCTGGTCCATGGGTTCATAAAGATTTGAACATGACTATATATAATACAGGATTTAAACTCAGTTTAAAAACTGGGGTTTAGATGAATAGACAGATAGACATAGCTATATATACACTACACACACACACACACACAAACACACACACACATATATATATGTTATACATATACATATAAATATTTGTATGGGTATCCCTCTCTTCCAACTTCCCAATTTCTTTCAAAGGTACCACTGTTTTTCTATTTCTCTTTCAATTCATAACATCAGCTTTATCCCAGACTTATCACTCTCTACCCTATGTATCTAATTGGTTGTCTAATATCTTTGCTTCTATCTCTATGACTCTTTTCTTGCAACTAACCCCTCTTCTCTAATCATATAACTTCCCCCTTACTTCAGGTAGGTCTCACTGCTTCTCACCTCACTATTTCAATGCTTTCTTAGTTTGTTTACCTGCTTTAAGTCATCTTACATGTTGTTGCCAAAGTGATTTTCTTTAAATGTAGATCGGACCACACTCCCTTAATAAACGTAAACAGCAACAATAACAACAATATCTACCAACTCTCCATTGCTTCAAGGATAAAATATAAACTTTTCTGTTTGACTTTTAAAATTCTTCACAATCTGGTCCCAACTATCTTTCTTATCAGTTTCATGAGGCAGCCAAACCCTTCTGTTCCTCAGAAATGGTGCCCCATCTCATTGCCTTTGCATTTTTTCCCATACATACATTTCTTCCTTACTTTTGCCTCAAAGAATCCCTTTCTTCTTTCAAGATGTAGTTCAAGTATACTTTTTCCCCCTGATACTCCCATGTGCTAGTTTTCTTTCTCCCTATTTTGTATTCAACTACCTTGAAAGTTTGGTTGAAGCTGGGAATTCCAATCACAGTTGAATCCTCTATAAGCAATGGGTTAATCTCCATCCCTTTTCCTACTAGAATCTGAAGTCTAGTGTACCAGAAACATCAGTCCTCTGATTGTTGTTCAGTTGCCTCTAACTCTTTGTGACTCTATGGACCATAGCACTCCAGATCCTTCTATCCTCTATTATCTCCCCAGATCTGTCCAAGTTCATTTTTAATGCTTCCATGATATTATTTATCATCATGATATCATGATAAAGGATATGCTCATCCTTTGTCATTCTCTTCTCCTTTTGCCTTCAATCTTTCCCAAAATCAGTGAATTTTCCAAAGAGTTCTGTCTTTTCATTATGTGGCCAAAGGATTTAGGCTTCAGCATTTGATCTTCCAGTCTGAATTAGTTTTTTAAAAGTATTAACTGATTTCATCCCCATTTAATCCAAGGGACTCTCAAAAGTCTTTTCCAGCACCAAAATTCAAAAGTGTTGATGTTGTGTTGCTCAGCTTGCCTTATAGTCTAATTCTCACAGCCATATATTGCTATTGAAAAAAACATAGCTCTGACTATTCAGACCTTTTATGACAAGGTGATGTTTCTGCTTTTTAGTATGCTGTCTAGAATTTCCCTAGCTTTTCCCCCAAAGAGCAAGTATCTTTTAATTTCATGGCATAATGATCTTTGAGCACAAGAATATAAAATTTGACTCTGCTTCCATTTATTCTCTGTTTGCCAGGAAGTGATAAAACTAATTGCCAAGGGCTTAGGGTTTTTTGATGTTAAGCTTCAAGCCAGTTTTAACATTCTCTTCTTTCACCTTTGTCAACAGGCTTCTTAATGCCTCTTCATTTTTTGCCATCAGAGTGGTATCATCTGTATATTTGAGATTGTGAATATTTCTCCTGGCAATCTAAATTCCAGCTTTTGATTCATCCAGCCTAGCATTTCACACAATATACTTCAAATATAAATTAAATAAATAAGGTGACAATATACAGGTTTGCCTTACTGCTTTTCCAGTTTTAAATCAATCAGTTGTTCCATGTTTGATTCCAAATGTTGCTTCTTAGCCTGCATACAGGTTCCTTAGGAGACAAATAAGATGATCAAGTATTCCCATCTCTTTGAGGACTTGACATATTTTGTTATGAACCACACAGTTAAAAATTTAGTGTAGTCAATGAAGCAGAAATGGATGTTTTTTTCCAGGATTCCCTTTCTTTCTCCATAATCCAGCAAATGTTGGAAATTTGGTCTCTAGTTCCTCTGCCTCTTTGAAAACAAGTCTGCTCTTCTGGTAGCCCTTGGTTCAAATATTGCTGAAGCCTAGTTTGCAGAATCTTAAGCATAATTTTGCTGGTATAGGTAATAAGCATGGTTGTTCCATAACTTGAATATTCTCTGGCATTTCCCTTCTTAAGGACTGGGATGTGAACTGATATTTTCCAATTTGGTGGTCACTGTTGAGTCTTCCAAATTCCTCTGTGTACTGCTGTGTAGTTATATATTTTGACTTCTGTGGATAAGACTTGAGAATAGCCTTTCTTTCACTCTTTTCCCTCTCTATCCCTTTTCTGTAGGGTCTCATTTTAAATCTTGAATCTCTGGTGAGAATTAAAATTCAGTATGATAGAACTCTATTGTCTTCTGGATTATTGGTCAATATTGTATTTTTTGGATAACTCTTCTCCAGAGTAAACACATCACCTTTAATCTCACTGTCTCATACTGCTAACTTAAGCCTGATTGGATACCACCTCCCTCAGCCTTCTCTCCCCTTTCATTGGGAAGATTGTAAGGTGGAATATCAAACTCCTCTTAATGAAGAAACTAACCTTTTTGGCTCATGGTTTAAACTCCATAGAACAAGTTATTCTCTTGTCTTTCTGTCTTGTTTTCTTTTGTGTGTTGTCTTCCCCCAATAGAATGTGATCTTTTAGAGTACTGGATCTTTCTTTCTTTTTATTAATTGTATAACCAGTGCTTAGCACAGTGCCTTGCACATAGTAGGTATTTAATAAATGTTTATTAGATTGGATGTTTCATTTCTGCAACAATGGATCACTTGGAGCCTGAAGGTTCAAATAAACAATTCATTTAATAAAAAATATATTAAAATATTTCTAGATAAAACCCTTCTCAAGGCAGTTAAAAACCAGTTCATTGGAAGATAAAAGCAGGTAAAAGATTAATAGCAAAGAAGTTCAATAGAGCTCTGGAGAGTCATGGAATTGACTTTATATCTTCCTTGAACAAAGGTCACACAGCTGGTCCCAGATCGATCCAATTAGGGGGCAAAGTTAATTCAAAGTATCTCTAGTCTGCTCTTTAGTATTATTCACAACAGTGCCAGCTGGTGCTGTGAGAATGTAAGTAATTAATTCGGCTCAAATTTCCCAGTTCCCCCAGTATCCTAGAGAATGAATTGTGATGCTTCCTAGTTGCTGAGAAATTGGAACAACAATAATAGTGAAGTATATAGAAGAGGTGCAAATAAAGTGTTTTGTGAGGTTCAAAGAGAGGGAAGGTCATTCCAAAGTGTAGGATCAGGAAAGGCTTCCTGCAGAAGGTTCATTTGGTATGGAAGTTAAAGGATGCATAAGAATTCCATTGATGGAAGAAGTAGAAATGAAGGCCATTTAAAATAAAAGGAATAGTGAGAGCAAATGCATGAAGGTAAAACCATATGGGGCATGAGGAAGAGGGTTGTCTAGAGCATTGAGAATAAGGAAATAGAGCTGGAACCTTATATACTTCCAGATTATGAAAGAGCCTGAATGATGGCTATTTACTTGATAAATTCTAGAAGTTATTGGAATGTTTGAACAGAAAAATGACCTGTTTGAATTTATGTGAAAATTAACATTATTCTGGTCACTGTTTGAAAAGTAGGTTGGAGGGTAGGAATAGAGTGGAGAATCTGGAAGACTATTGTTAATGACTTACATTAGTAGAAGAAATAGATAGGAGTTAGCATTTATTTATTTCTTACATTGTGCCATACGCTATGGTAAATGCTGGGGAAGCAAAAAAAGGCAAACATAGACCCGACTTCAAATCCTGCCTCAGCTACTTACTAGCTTAAATGACCATGGACAAAACATTTAACGTTACTGTATTTCAGTTTCCTAATCTGTAAAATGT
This sequence comes from Antechinus stuartii, assembly GCA_016696395.1. Lineage (NCBI taxonomy): Eukaryota > Metazoa > Chordata > Mammalia > Dasyuromorphia > Dasyuridae > Antechinus > Antechinus stuartii. The sequence goes on along the minus strand of MU174338.1, from coordinate 364,879 downwards.
ATATAGCAATGCCTCCAGGGATTGTTGTGAGGATCAAATAAAGCAACATTTGTAAAGAACTTTGAAAATCTCAAAATATTATATGAATGCAAGTTGTTATTACTATTGTTGGTATTAGATGATAGAGAAAGGCCAAAGAAAATGAGAATTGAAAAATCACTATGGGATTTATTGATTATGAAGTCCCTAGTGAACTTTGGGAGAGCAGTTTCCATAGTGTGGTTATGAAAACCAAGGGAGAGTAGTTGGAGTGAAGATGTGGTTAAGGCACAAAACAATTTACAGGGTCATAGGATGATAGAATTTGGGATAAGAGGGATCCTTTAATATCATCTAATCCCGGCCTCTCATTTTATAGATGAGGAAACTGAAGCCCACATTTGTGAAGGTAGTAACTATAAGAGCCAGATTTCAACCCCACATCTTCTGATTCCAAATCAAGTGCTCATCCACATTTTATAGAACTTTAGTAGCAATGGGGATGTGCAGGATGGGACAATACCTACATGTGAAGAAGGATCAAAAGAAATTTTAAGTTATCTATATATATTCTTAACTAAACTACCTGTGTCGATACCTCTGTAATCTATGTCCTTATCTATAGCTATCTATACCTCTATCTATGTGGAAATATTGTGCATATTTATAGGCAGATAAGAGGAAGTGACTGAGAGATTGTGCACAGGAAGAGAAGGTGATTTCCCTCGGCTTCAAGAGCAGTGCCTTTTTCACAGATGGTGCTCATTAAGAGTTTGTCAAATTAAATTCAAAGAATGATTTTTTAAAAAAGTATTTGTGCTTTCAGATTTGCCTTAACTAAAGTCCTCTTTTATAAGAAGCTCCTGGACCCAAGAAAGAGAACCACCCTGAAACAAATGTCTCAGTATGTCCAATGGTGCTCAAATAGTATAGGCCAAAGGGGATATTATATGAATGCAAGTTGTTATTACTATTGTAATTTGGATTCTTCAATTTTATACTTATCCCCAACCAAACATAAGGAGGGTTTTCTGTTCCTCTGATGCCATAAATCATTAAAAAATAAAAGTCCTGGTTGGGGAGGTAATTTGTTTTGGATGACTGATAGTTCCTTTGGGTTCCAGGTGTTTTATAGGAATAATCCTGGATTCCAGGATAGGCAGGTGCAAGGGAGACTAGAGCTCAGGCTGTAGAAGGCAGGTGACAGATGAGAATCTGTCTCAATATATTCCTACTCAATGGGGAGAATTGAGATAGGATCCTTCTCTTCATCAAAAGCAAAGTCAATGTAGAGATGCTTTCTATATGATTGAGACAGTGTTCCCAAAAGCAATTTAGATTTTTTTAAAAAGCTCCATTATCTTTCCTGCTATGAAGATAATAAGGTCAACTGCTGAAAAGTGCTTTGAGGTCTTCCAAAGGAAGCCTAGCAATGAAAGCAACTAAAATGGTTAATTGCTTTGGTAACTAAGAGCCCTCTCAGCTAAACATGAAGTAACAGAATTTGATAAACTTGAAGGTTATTCCTACATTTGAGTAAGTCCAATCTTTTCATTTTAAAGAAGTAAAGTAGCTCCAAAAATTTGGCTAAGGGCAATTAAAAGTAGAAACAGGATTAGAATTCAGGTCTTCTATCTTCTTGTTTAGTGCTCTTTGCCCTAAATTAGGATCTAAATAGATTTAGAGGTAGAAGATGGCTGAAAAGCCATCGGTTCCAAACTGTAACTCCTTCCCTACAGCCATCCATTTTGAAGGTGAAATAGCTGTCAAAGAGTTTTATTGATATCTCCCCTCTCCACCTCATAAAAACAGGAAATATCTGAGGTAGGTTTTGAACACAGGTCCTCTTACCTAAGAGCTGCATCCTCTCCATTTTGCCATGCTCTTGACTATGTGTTAAACAGACTGGATCCTGACCTCAGTGAAACAGAGAGTAATCTCTGCAGTGCTATTTGAGGGTTATTAACAGCTCTCTGTAGGACTTTTGGGGACCAAAAAAGCCTTCCTACCTCAAAATATGTGACCCAATTATGAGTCAAAATGTTTGAAATTGCCTCATTTTTCAATTTTTTTTAAAGTAGAGTTTCTTCAATAGACTTAAAAGCTACTAACTTAGGTAGGAGGTTAACATAATAAGCTATTAGCACCCATTAAATCATTAGTATTAATTAGTTTATCATATTAGATTAGCTAATGGAGGCCCAGAGGGACTCACACACAGGGCAGGTGCATTTTGATTGTAGTTAGTAAGATGATGAGTTGGTGGCTATGGGGAATCATTTGTGGAGGTAGGGATCACACCCTGAGGAGACCACAGCAGTAGAGTTTTTTGGACAGTTTTCAGGAAGGAGGAAAAAGACTGGGAGGATAGAAGCCTGACAGGGGAAAGGGGAAATTTCATGTATGTGCAGCTAATTAATTCAGGGTCTGGCCTGGACAGCAGCAGGATTATTTTCCCAATAGCTTTTCCTGAATATTGGCTAATCCACCATAACTCCCCTTCTTCAGGTCAACATTCCTCCATTTTGGAGTCTTGTATCTAATATAGAATGTATTAATCTAGGTAGAATTGAAGAGATGATAAAGCACATTGGAACAGAATGCTTTTGCATAGAGTATAGGCTCAAGGTAAAGCCATCCTCTGAAATGGATTAAAATCTTGACCCCCTAAACTCATGAAATTCTGCTAGGTTCGTACTTATGAGTGTCACTCCCACTTAAATTCTTGGGCATCTTTACAACCTTTGTGATAATTTTATTTGTTTTTTCCTTTTCTTGTTTGAAATGTGTCTTGTCTACGCCTGCCTGACAGTTTTTCTGAAAGCCCAGAATTTCAAGCCTGGATTTGCCTGTTTCCCTTGTGGTCTGTGAGGTCTGGGATGCTTGAAACATTACCCTCTTTTTTCAGTCACCAGTTTGTAAGTCTATTCTGGCTTCCAGCAGGGACTCAGTCTCTAGTAAGCTACCAGGAGAAGACTGGCCTAAGTTCCATTGATGAATTTAGCTCCACAAGCAATTTTGAAGTGCCTACTATGCAAGAGATGTGCAAAGGGATGCAGAGATTTTAAAAAAGCAAACTTTTTCTGACCTTAGATATCTCACTTTATACTTAGGGGAAACCACATGTGCCCAGATAGGTGAGTACAAATAGTCACCAAGTAAATTTTTAAGGACCAGAGGAGTGCACGAACTATTAGCATTGGGACAGTAAGGGATGGCCTCTGGTGAGATATTTTGCCTGAGCTGACTTGTGAAGGGTGGAATATACTCCACATTTAAGGAACAGTCTTTGTAAAGGCACAGAAAGAATCTTACATAAAGGAAATAGCTAGTAGGCCATTTTGGTGGAGGAATAAGAAATCAGCATAAAAAAGGAGGTTAAAACCAGACTCTTTAAATGCCAAATGGAGAAGTTTGTATTTTCTTAAGAGCATCAGAAACTCTTGAGCAGAGGAATGACTTGAGCTTTAGGACTATCAATTTAGTCCTTATGGGGAGAGAGGAAACTGAAGATGCAAACAGAAAACTACTTCATTAATCTTGGGGACAGTAAATGAACCAGGGCCTGAACAAGATAAAAATAATGTAAGTCCAGAGAAGGGTATGGAGAGAAAGGGACAGAGGTGTGCCAGGTTGTGAAGGTAGAATTAATGGCAACTAATAACTTGGAAACTAATTAAATAGGGAAAATGAAGAATTGACAAGGACTTTGAGGTTGTAGACTTGGGAAACTAGGAAAATGGTTGGACCCTTGAAAGAAATAGTTATGATAAGGGGTAAGTTTTTAGGATAATATTAATAAGTTTAGTTTTAGTCATAAGACCGTAGTTTTCAAAGTGAGATCATACAGGATGTCTAACCCAACTCTGGGCAGGTGGGCAGTGCAGTGGACAGAGTGTCGGACCTGGAGTTAGGAAAGTTCATCTTCCTGAGTTCAAATCTGGCCTTAGACACTTACTAGCTGTGTGGCCATGGGTAAGCCACTTAATCTGTAAAAATGTAAAATGAGCTGGAAGAGAAAACGGCAAATCATTCTGGTATCTTTACCAAGAAAATTCCATGTCCAACTCTTTGGGTATGATTTAAAAATGACTAAACAATGTCAGGCATAAAAACGACTGAACAAAGTCCAGCCTTCTTATTGTATAAATCAGAAACTGAAACCCAGAAAGGTTAAGGGGCTGGGATGATAATAGGTGGCAGAGCTGGAATTTAAAACCAGATCTTGGGAATATGGTAGAGTAGATCAGTAAATTTCAAGCTCTCCAGATTTCCTTCACAAACAAAAAATTTCCTCTCATGGAGAACATAGACTGGTGAAAAATCAAGAAGATTTGGGGCATCATAGGAGTTTTCTGGCCCAATCCAAGAAGACCCAAAGAAGCACCCTAGGGCTGTAATTAACTGGTGTGAAATGGAAAGGTGAAATGCAAACACTTCCAGGATAGCTCCACAGAAACACTACATGGGGAGCTCTGGGGTTAGCTGAATTTGGCTGGAGCCTCAGACTAAACCACAGAAACTTTACCTTCCTGGCTGTGTATTAAGAGTAAGAGTCTGAGTCTGAAAAGACTGAGTAAACCTCGACTGATTAGGAATGCCAGGCCCAGCTGTGCTTCAGAGATCTGACCCAGGGTGAGAATGAACCCTCATACTCAGTGAATATAGAAACAGTGGAGCAGGGAATGGCTGGCTATGGGAACTTGCAAGAGGGTTGAGCTTTTGATTTGGGGTTCCAGGTCAGAGGGGAGAACTGAAGTGAAGATACAAGCACCATCCTTCCACCCCACAATTAGAGGTGCTTATACTAATATTTCTCATTTGAAAAAAGTGAACCAGCAGAGAAGAAAACCCCCCACCCATAGAAACTTACTATGGCAATGGGGATAATCTTCAGAGGAAGACACTGAAGTAAAAAAATAAAAGCTTTTTCTCCCCCAAAGAGTTATATTAAATGGTTCCCTGCTCAGAAAGAATTTATAGAACTCAAAAAAGAATTTAAAAATCAAATGAGAGACATTGAGTAAAAACTAAATAATAATAATACAAACCTTCCAAAAAAACAAGAATTTTATGAAAAAAAAAAGTTAACCAAACAGAAAAGGAGATATAAAGTCTTAAAGACAAAAATAACACTTTGAAAATTAGAATTGGACAAGAGGAAAGGCAATGAAGCTAAAAGAAACCAAGAAATAACTAAACAGAATATAAAGAATGAAAAAAAATAGAACAGATTGTGAAATATCTTATAAGTAATACAACAGTTATGTAGAATAGTTCAAGAAGAGAAAATATAAGAATAATTGGACTACCTTGAAGCTATGACCAAAAAAGAACCTTGACATAATAATGCAAGAAATAGTCCAGTAAATTGTCCTGAAGGGATAGAACATAAGAGGAAAGTAGAAATAGAAAAAAAAAATCCACTGATTACCACCTCAAAAAGATCCTTTGTGGGAAACACATAGGAATATTATAACCAATTATAAACTCCAAAGAACAACGAGAAAATTCTGCAAGAAACAAGAAAAAAAAAACCAATTAGAATTACAATTAGAATTGTACAGGACTTATCAGCAGCTACAATAAAAGACCCCAGGTCCTGGAATCATATATGCTGGTTATCAAAACAACTAGGCCTGTGGTCAAAAATATTATATTCAACAAAATTGTCCATAATATTAGAAAAAATGTACATTCAGTGAACTTGCAGATTTTCAGGACTTTCAACCAAACCTATACCCAATTGAAAATTTAACACATAAGAGTCAATATCAAAGGTTAATTTCAAAGAACTTCACATGAATAATTTATTTATGTTTTTTTTACATGGAAATGCTTATCTTATGTTTAAGATTGACATCAGCAATTGGGTAACTCAAAAGAAAGATTGGGACAGAGTTAAGTGTGATCTGACTTTAAAAAGTAAAACTGCCTAGGAAAAGGTAAAAAGAGTAATTATGTTATACAAATGATGTATAGTTAATGCTGGAGAAACTGAGCAAGATAAAAATTTGAGAACAATTTATATATATATATATATATATATGTATATATATATATATATATATACACACACACACACACATACACACACACACACACACACACACTATAAAAGGTATAGCAGTCTCCAAAATCTATAAAGGAATAAGAGGGGAGGGATGAGCAGAGGGGAAGCAAAGAATGAGGGAAGAAGACAAGGGAGGGAGGCATGGATGGGAGGAGATTAAGTAATACTGGTCAAGTTAAAGAGCAGAATTAAAGTAGAAGAGTTAGCAAGGATAGGAAAGAAGAGATAAACATACTACAATAAAAATCAAGAATAGAATTCACTAGGAAAAAAGTATAGATAATAATTGTTGATCTTAGACAAAGTTAAAGATTAAATCAAGAGAGAAATCTACATTATATGTCAGCTATACTAATATTGTTTTAGACACATGCTTACATATGGATAAATATGTTAAGTATATGTAGATATATATGCATGGTCTTCCATATTTGTGTGTATATAGATATTTGTATATGTGTGTAAGTCTGTGGGTGGGTATGAATGTGATACTTTCATACCCACCTACAGACCTACAGACCTACACACACACACACACACACACACATACACACACACACACACACGGAGGTGGGGTATGCAGATGTTTATGTGTGTACACACATGTGTATGTATATATCAACAAAAAATAATGAAATAGGTATTAAAACTAATTATAACACTTTTTACTGCATTAAGATGAGTATGAGATAGCCAATAGTCATGCAAAATTGGTGCAAAGGGTAGATATGCAGATTTTGGAGTCATCTGCATAGAGATGTTAGTTGAACCCATAGGGATTGGATGGGATTTCCAAGAGAAGATCGAAAGAAAAAAAGAGAGAACTTTGGGAAATATGTATTTCAGGAAGGTATATGGGTCTTCTGTGCCCAAGAAAAGACAGGTCATCATCTAAAGACCAATCTTATTCAGATTGATGAACTAGGCTCTCTGAAAGTGGTTATTCTATCTCCTTGGGGCTTCTAGGGTAGCTTTGAAAGGTTGGGGGTGCAATGTCTTTCCAATATTATTAGATCATGAGTCTCCATGGATTAATGTACTTCCCTCAAAGATTATTAGTAGATTAGCATTTAATCAACTAGACTTTCAGAAAGAGGATGTTTACTAAGAAGGTATAATAAAAAACATTGCTAAAAATAAGTTTTCCAAAAGTTTGTGACACTTTCCCACAAGACAAGAATCCAAAGAAAAGTGGTCCCAAGCTTCGAGACCCTATGTGACAAAGAAATAGCAGCTCCTGAAAGTCCTTTCATTGTAGTCCTCAGGGTATTTCTTTAGGTAGGATATGGCTTTTCTGCTTGTTTCTGTCCTTTATACAAGAGGACCATGACATTAAGGAGGTGATGTCCTGACATGCAAATGAATTGGATTGAAGTAGGGAGGGCTATGCAATGTCACCATCTTCCTTTCTCCTCCAGAGCCATCTGAATCCATTGGGCAGATATACATCAGGACCTGTGAAGATGGCCCTTGTTCTGCTAGGCTTGTTACAGACCTTGAATTCGCACCTGTCTTTGGCTTCCATTGCAGACCCTGCCAAAGCCAGGAATGTTCTGGGGATGCTAGAATCAAAAGAGCAGTGATCTTGCATTTGTGCAATAGTTATCACTGAATTTCAACTTCCTTGAGGGCTGACACAACTTCACTCTCTTTTATCCTTGAGAACTTTCTTTTGACACCAAATTCAATGATTTTCACAGAGAGGTAAGAAATGATGTTGTTAATAGCAACCTCAAAGGCAATTCTAAAAGAATTTAGAGCTGGAAGGGACCTTCCAGAGGATCAATCAGTCAACAAGCATTTATTAAATAAACACTTATATTACTGTATATGCTATGTACAGAGGTAAGAGCTGATAATACAAGTACAAGTTTTGCTCTGAAAGAGTTTGTTTTAACGAGAGACAACAACATATAAAAGAAAAGAATTGTCAGTGATAACAATAGCACAAATGCAAGATCATTGCTCTCCTGACTTTCCTATTCTTTTTTTAATTAAAGCTTTTTACTTACAAAACATATGCATGGGTAATTTTTCAACATTGACCCTTGTAAAACCTTGTGTTCCAAATTTTCCACTCCTTCCTTCTACTCCCTCCCCTAGATGGCAGGTAATCCAATACATGTTAAATATGTTAAAATACATGTTAAATCCAATATATGTATTCATATTTATACAGTTATCTTGCTGCACAAGAAAAATCGGATCAAGAAGGAAAAAAAAACTGAGAAAGAAAATAAAATTCAAGCAAACAACAACAGAAAGAGTAAAAATGGTATGTTATGGTCTACACTCTGACTTTCCTATGACTTTCCAATGACTATTGTCATTGGTATGGGACTGACTGGGAGATGGAAGAAAACAAGGAACTGGCATCAGTAGGGACAGGAAGGTTCTTGAGTTTTGACAATGTGCTAATTATTTTAGATCACAAATTTTGGGCATGTTTCCTTGACTTTTGAATTCTTTGATGGGTTTCAAACTTGGGCACTTGTCTTTACTCTCTCAAATATTAGCATTTCAGATGGTATGTCTCTCTTTAACTTCAACCCCAGTCATTTCATTTGTATATCTCACCTTCACCTTCTGAATATAGTTTATTGTCTTCATGAGCATCAATTACTCTTTTTTCTCAAAGAAAAATTGTCTTTCCCTTATGTAATTCTCCATTAGTACTTGCTAATTGGATAGAGGTAGAGAGATATAACAAAATCTTCCCATTAGCCTAAGACCTCTAATCACTTTTAATTCCTTCTTTTTCCTTGCTCCCTCAGTAATTCTTAATCAAGATGCCCCCTCAATTTGTTTTTTCTTCCCAGAATTTCATTCATCTATGTCTATTTTTATCATCACAATCACTTTTAACTAGGTCATTGTCACATCATACAAGGACCACTATTATAGTCTTCTGCCTGATCTCAGTCAGTAGACATTTATTAAATATCTATTATGTGCTGGGTGATATACTAAATGAAAAAGCAGTTATTATTATCAGCAAGCTATTGTGACAAAACTCTATTAGTCTCTTCCTTGCCTCATTTTGTATGCCAAACTTGCCTAATTTTCCAATTATCTTTTAATTTCCTACTTCAGCATTCTGATCTCCTATGATAAATATGACATTTGGAAGGGTGTTATTTCTAGAAGATGTTGTAGGTCTTCAGAGAACTTATTAACTTTGGTTCAGCATCAGTGATTGGAGCATAGATTTGTATTATTGTGCAGTAATAATTTTGCCTTGGATTTGAACAGATATCATTTGATCATTTCTGTGATAATATCCCAGTACTACTTTTCTCATCCTTTTATTGACTTGGCAGGTTACTTAATTTCTTCTAAGAGATTCTTGCCTATAGTAGTAACTGTAGAGATCACTTGAATTAAATTCACACATTCCCATCCACTTAAGTTCATTGACATTCAAGATATTGATATTTAATCTTTCCATCTCCTATTTGACCACACCCAGCTTACCCTGATTCATAGATCTTACACTACAGGTTCCTATACCATAGTGATGTTTGCAACACTGACTTTCCTTTCATCACCAGACAATCCACCACTGTATTTCCTTTAGTCTTTGGTTCATCCACTTCATTAGTACTGGAGCTAATTACAGTAGTCCTTTGCTCTTCTCCATTTGTGCATCAGACATCTTCTGACTTGAGAGGCTTATCTTCTAATCATCTTTTTTTTTATCTTAGGCTCAAATCATGAGCTTCTTATTGCAACATTCAGACAAATTGAAAAAATTAGGTAAAACTATTAGACCACATATGAATATGTGTCTTCCCATATGAATATGAAGTGAAGATGCTGAATAGATTTAAGGATTGGTTCTGATAGACTGCCTGAAGAACTATGGATAGATGTTCATGATATTGTACAGAATGCAGTAAGAAAAAAACATTCCAAAGAAAAAGAAAGCAAAATGGCTGTCTAATAAGGCTTTGCAAATAGCTGAGGAAAGAAGAAAAGTAAAAGTTAAAGGAGAAATCGAAAGACTTAACTAAGTGTAAAATTCCAGAGAATAGTAAGGAGAGATAAGAAGATTTTCTTAAATGAGCAATGCAAAGAAATGAATTAAACCATTAGAATAGAAAAAACAAGAAGTACCTCAAGAAAATTAGAGATATCAAGGTAAAGTTACATGAAAATTGGATATGATAAAATACAAAAATTATAGTGAATTAATAAAAGCAGAAAAGATTAAGAAGAGGCAGAAGAATATACAAAAGAACTTTACAAGAAAAAAGCATTAACAATAACCACGATGGTGTGGTTACTGATCTGGAGCTAGACATCCTGGAGAACACAGTCAAATGGGCCTTAGGAAGAATTGATAACAACAAGACTAATGGAGGTGATGAAATTCCAGCAGAACTATTTTAAAAGCTAAAAATGATGTTGTTAAAGTGCTGCATTCTATAAGTCACCAAATTTGGAAACCACAACAGTGGTCACTAGAATGAAAAAGACCAGTTTATATCCTAATCCTAAGAGGGCTGGTAATATTCAAGTTACCAAACTATTATACTTATTTCACATACCAGCCAGATTATGTATAAGATTCTGCAAAGTAGGCTTCAGCAATATGTGAACCGAAAATTACCAGAAGACCAGGCTGGCTTTCAAAGAGGCAAAGGAACTAGAGACCAAATTGCCAGCATTTGCTGGATTATGGAGAAAGAAAGAGAGATCCAGAAAAAACATCTATTTCTGCTTCATTAACTGCACTAAAGCTTTTGATTATGTAAATTACAATAAAATGCGGTAAGAGATGGAGTCCCAGATCTTACTTGTCTTCTAAGGAAACTGTATGCAGGCCAAGAAGCAACATTTAGAACCAAACATGGAACAATTGATTGGTTTAATATTGGAAAAGGAATACAGTAAGGCTGTATATTGTTACCTTATTCATTAACTTATATGCAGACTATGTGAAATGCCAGACTGGATGAAAAAAAAACTGGAATTAAGGTTGCCAAGAGAAATATCCTCAATTGCAGATATGCAGATAATACCACTCTGATGGCAGAAAGTAAGGAGGAAATTAGAAACCTCTTGATGAGGGTGAAAAAAAAAAGTGTAAAAACTGGCTTGAAGTTTAACATTAAAAAAAAAAAAAACCAAAAAAAAAACCTAAGCTCTTGGCAACTGGTTCCATCACTTCCTGGCAAATAGAGAGAGAAGAAATGGAAGCAGAGTCAGATTTTATATTCTTAGGCTCAAAGATCATTGCAGATGGCAGTTTCAACCATGAAATTAAAAAATGATTGCTCCTTGGAAGGAAAACTATGGCAAATCTGGACAGCGCACTAAAAAGCAGAGATATTACCTTGCCAACAAATGTCCATGTAATCAAAGCTATGGTTTTTCCAATAGCTCTGTATGACTGTAAGAGTTGGACTATAAGGAAATCTGAATACTCCAAGATCAACATTTTCCAATTGTGGTATTGGAGAACATTTTTGAAATTTCCTTGGAGACTTGGAGTTAATTTTTAAAGAAATTAATTCAGACTATTCACTGGAAGGTCAGACTGAAATTGAAGCTTAAATATTTTGGCCACATAATGAGAAGAGAAAACTCATTGCAAAAGGTGCTGATGTTAGGAAAGACTGAAGGTAAAAAAGAAAGGGGGATGATAGAGAATGAAGTAGATGGTATCATGGAAATAATGAACATGATCTTGAACAGGCTTTGAAAGATAGTGGAGAATAGAAGGATCTGGTGTGCTATGGTCCACAGAGTCACAAAGAATTAGACACTACTCAATAACAATGTGTTAAGCACTGAGCATATAAAGAAAAAAGGCTATCCCTGTTCTCAAGGAGTTTATAGTCTAATGGGGGAGATAATATGCAAACAACTATATTCAAGAAATATTTAGAAAAGACTGACTTCACATAATCATCAGAAGATATGAATTAATCAAAAAATAGGATTTTTAACTGGGAACTGAAGAAATCTAAGAAGCCAGGAAGAAGAGAGTTCCAGGAATGGGAGAGAGGTAGTAAAAAATAAAACAACCAAGAGCTTAGAGAGAGGATATCTAATTTAAAGAACAACAAGGAGGTCATTGTTACTAGATTACAGAGGACCTGGAAGGGAGAGAGGGGAAAAGTGTAAGACATAAAAAGTGGAAAGGAGCCAGTTATAGACTTTGAATGCCAAACAGAGGTTGAGTCTGAGGTTATTGGACTTTATGGAGTGTGTATGTGGGTAGGGATGATGGAGGAAGGTGACATGATCAGTTCTCCACTTTAGGGAGAACACTTCAATGGTTGAGTGGAAGATGGACTGGAGGAGGGAGAGACAACACAGGGAGATCAATGAGAAGATTACTTCAATAGACCAGGAATGAGATGGTAATATGCCCAGGATGAGAGAGGAAGCATCTAAGAGAGATATCATGAAGAAATCACTATTGATTGATTTTAAATTAATCAATCAATAGCCTTTGGCGACATATTAGATATGATTGGGACATGAGAGTGAGTAGATGATTTGAGCCTGGATGACTGAGAGAATAATGGTGACCTCAGCAGTAATATCTCCCTAATTAGGAAGAGAGGAAAGTTTCTGGGGGGAAAAATAATAAGTTCAGTTTTGGAGATGTTGAGTTTAATATGTCTACAAGACATTCAGTTTGGAATGTCTAACAGATAATTGGAGATGAAAAAATGGAGAGCAGGAAATAGCTTAGCATTGGATAAGTAGATTGGAGAATCATAAACAAAAGATGATAATTAAATCCATGGGAATTGGTAAAATCAATAAAGGAAATATCAAAGATGGAGAAGAGTAGAATAGAAAGGGAAATCTTCTTTGTCAGCCTTTCCCCCTCCAAACTATTCCACACCCCACTGCCAGATTAATCTAAACTTTGTTTTAGTCATGCCATTCTCTTATTCAACACGTTTAATGGATATTGAACTTTTAAATTAATCAATATTAATTTAATTAATTAACATCAATTTTTCTGCCATTCCCTACAGGACAAAATTCAACCACATTAGAAACTAAATGATAGGATCATAGTTCTGGAGCTGTAAGGGACTTCAGAAATTATTTTGTCCTATCTCCTCCTTTTACATATGAAAATATAGGCTCACAGAACCTGTGATTTCCTAAGGTCATGAATGTAGTGGGGTCAGAGATTGTATTAGAATCTAGATCCTCTGGTTTCAACTTGCTGTTCCAGCCTTATCTTTCCCAATGGACTTATTAGAATATATCTATTGTCCTATAATTTAGCCAAACTGGCCTACTTACTGTTCTCTGAACATGCCCTAGTCATTTCCACTTCTGGTGGATTTGTCCTTGTTCTTCCTACAGTCAGGATGTCTCTCTGCCCTTCTCTCCATCTTCAAATTTTCCTTGATCCTGTTGAGATCTAGAATTGAGAAGAATGATATTATTATAGATGACCTTAATTTTCTTAATTTCAAAATATAGAGAGAGGTCCTTTGTACCAAGAAGAAAAAAAGAGATGGTATAATAAGCAGCCTAAGGAGGAAAAAGAGTTGAAATAAACTCTGGGGAAGTAAGATAGCAAGCCTATCAGGAAATAGTAAAGGATTGGTCTGCAGCAGTGAGAACCCACTTGAAATGATATATAAATTAGTCGTAGATCTAATTAACATGATTATGGGAAATAACACCTATTATTATTTCCCTTATCAGATATACAACAAAGCTGACAGATCACTATTAAAATTATTTTAGTGATTTTACAATGCTTGGCACACAGTAAGCATTTCATAAATACTTAGTGATTGATTGGGTTTTTTCAGTTTTTAGATTTTTTGAATTTTGGAAAGGATAGGGCATTAGGGATTATAAGATATCTTAGCTGCTACTATTTTCAACTCTAATTGGACTTGAATCTATCTTCTGATTCCAAATCTTGGGGCTCTTTTCGTTATACCAGTGGTTTTTAACATTTTCAATCATGAGAATAATGTTTTCCTCTCCTGCTTTTTTTGTAGCTTTTTAAAATTTTGAAATATTTTGTTTTGGCTCAAAAAATACTTTTTCAAAAAATACCCAACTTTGTCCCAAATGCAGTTAAGTAGAACTACCTAATGTGATTTCAAGGGATAATAAAGTCACTTTCCATTTGTGTATTTTAGTAGTTATTAAAAAGATGGAAGGATGTGTGCCTTAACTTTGATGGTCTGGCAGTGATATTTTCTATTGTAGTTGACCCAAGTTTCATTGCCCTTTTGGGCTTTGAAGAGCTCATTTAATGTCATGAAATTTGATAGAGTCACATATGACAGCAATATTACCAATATCCACTGAGAAAACATGTGTTATGATTTTAGTAATGCTGAATCTTGCTAAAATGAATTTGTTTTTTATTAATAGCAATGACTTCTCTATAAATATGAAAATTATATAGTATATATAAACACACACATATAAACATACATTGGAGCTTAAGATCAAAATGGTAATCTTAATGTGTAAAGGGGTTCATGAGCTCCCTTCCTCAGTCCTAACTTCCTATTCTCCTACTCCCAAGCAGGGTTTCAAAGTGTACATGTTGGAAATCACCGTCTTACCATACTTCCTTTCTTTGGTACCTAACTCTTGTTCATCTCTGAAATAGAGATAGTGGCTGATCCACTACCTTTTGAGAGGAAGATGCAAGGATCTTTAAAATAATTTACATATCTTCAAATGAATATATATGTAAGATCCCATTCTCTTAAGCATGATAGTCTAAGATACAAACAAGCTATAAGCCTCTGCCAAGATCTGGATCTTCCCATTCAGGGTTGTGAGAAGGGGAATGAGAAAGTTACCCTGTCCCATGAAAACCTCTCAAAAACCTCTGGAGCTCAGCATTTTAATTTATTTTATTGAATCCCACAATCTGAGTCCAATCTTTTTTTTTTCTAATTGGTGTCTTTTCATAGTCCTTCATGTTCTGGAATTTTGGAATACTCACTGATTCCTGTTCTTGTCCTAATCTTTCCCTTCCTTCTTCATTTTTCTCCAAGCCTGGAAGAAAACCATTTCATCTCCAGAATCAATATCTGATGTCTCTGCCATCTCCTCCATGAAGTCCTCTCTGATCTTTCCAAGCACCATAATCTCTATTTCTGATTTCTTATAGGATATTGACTTGACTTCTCCTTGGTACTTATCTTTCTGTTCCTTGTTATGTATGTTCCTATGTCCTCTGTTCTCACCTCCCATATGTTGTAAGATTCTTGAATTCAGCATTTTTTTTGTTGTTTTAATTTCTGTTCACCAAAACCTACCACCTAGGGCTGAATAAATATTGTTGAAATGAAGACCACTGGCTCTGGAGTCAGGTTCTCCATCACTGTATTGAGATCAAGTTACAGTATATCTGGCTGATCAGACCAATACTATTGGTCTCTATTATAGTTTGGGTACAAATTGTCTATGTGGAGTGGACTTCCTACATTTGTGTATCCCATGTTTCTTTTCAGCTACATCAATTCTGTTTTGCTCATTGAACACAGAACCTTCTTTGTCACGAATGCATCGTGCTGGGTGGGCTTTTTGACAATGTCTTACATGTCACCCAAGATTTGACTCAGCTACTTACTCTCAGGGTCAGTCAGTTAATAAACTTTCACTAAATTCTATATATTATGCAAGTAGTATGACTTTGAATAAGTCCCCTATTCTCTCTAGTACTCAGTTCATCTCTGGAGTGAAGAAGTTACACCATCAGAATCATAGGATCAGATCTAGAAATAGAATATTTATTTTATTTATGCTATTTTTTCTCTTTCAGAGAGGGTAAGATTCATTTGTATTCTTTTTGTTTATCCTCCCTGAAGTGCCTAGAGCAGTGTCAGGAACAAATACTCCTTCAGTTCAATTCAATCAAACAAGTAATTATTGAATTGGATCAAGTTGAAATGAAATTTGAATCATCCTCATCAAATTCTCAGGCAGGGCCATCTTGGAGAAGAGATGTTTGAAAGACAATTCCAAGCTTCACTCAGCAAAAAAATTGTGCATTCTTGTTTTTGACTCCCAAATCACTAATGAATAAGGTGGGACCCTTAAAAATTCATAAATGATAGAGTTTTCTGAATGTACATATTTTACAAGAGCTCCCTTGGCACCTGCCTGCTAAGACCTGTATCCAGTCCTTCAGGCTATTGTTTCAGCCCACTGCATTACTATAAAGTGGTGCTGATTTCATCAGCTCTAGAGGGCCTGCACTTACTCAGGTCTTGACAGGCTTGAAATCTGTCCTCTGTGAAACAATGAGGCTTCCATGACTTTTCATGTTTTTTCCATAATTTTTCTGGCTTTAGGAGAGTCATTATTGATTGAGATGATTGAGGCATTAGAGCCCAGCCTTGCAAGTTGGAGAAGAAATTTGAGAATCTGCCAAAGAAAGCAGGGAGTCTGGGTCACCAATCACCTAGACTTTGCCAACTGCCTTACAGATGTTCTCCACAGATGTTTCTCATGCTTGTCCAAGTTTTGGCTGGACTGCCAAATGTGGGGCCTGATGTCAATTACTGTGGGTCCAGTGGGATGAAAGAAGGAGGGGGAACGTGGGTTAAGATGAATTGACAGAAAGTATATTGTTATGTCCCATATAACCTATAGCAGAGGCTAGGGCTTATAAATTCTTTTATAAGGATCAAATAATTATCCTTTGGAAATGTTAAAGAAAACATACTTCTTGAATCCTCTGTCTCATCCCCCAGGTTCTATATGACATTAATAGGTACTATATTAAGAATGTGACTAGAGAAGAAGCCCTTTAGATCCAAACCCTTACCAAACAATCAGAAAATGTTAGAGTAGGAAGAGACCTTTAAGTCCATTCTAGTCCAATTTGGAACAGCAGAGAGATTATTGGTTCTGGAGAAAGAGAAACTGAATTCACATCTCTAATTTGATGCTTCCTACATGTATGATCTTAGGCAAATCAGTTAAACACATTCCCTCTTATCTTGGGCTTCAATTTCTTTTATTTTAAAATGAAGGAATTGGGCCAAATGGCTACCAAGGTCCCTTACAACAATAGATGTATAAACTCTCCTCATTTTACATATGGGAATCTAGGGGATAGAAAAGAAGGCAGGGCAGTGTGGTGACAAATGTCCTAAGAGTCAGGAAAATTAAATTCTTTTCACATTTTTGCTCCTGTAAGACCATGGGCAGGTCCCACAGTCTCTTTCTGCCCCAGAATGGGGGTTCCATGATAGGATGCAAAAACTTCTTTGGCTGGGAAATGTGTATTGGGACTTCAGTTTTGCTAAGTAATCCTTGCTCTGCCCCTTAAGAACCACATAATCACTTGGGGACAATAAGATGTCTTACTGAATATGGCCCAAAGATACTCTGAGTAATTACTCTGAAACTCTCAGTCTACCTGGATAGACTGAATTGACTTGAAGAAGCACTCTATCTCTGTCAGTGTAACTCTGCCCCTATGAGGACTGGGGTCAGTATTAGTGTATATAAAGTCACAGATCTCATGCTTTGTTCTCCCTTTACCCAGAATCCACTGGATTCATTTATACATCTTGAATTCTATTATTTGGAAATGGATTCCTAGGCTTTCTATATACATCATCCAAATAAGATCTTGTCTGTTGGCATTTGGGCTAAAGCAGGAAAGAATGACATGAAGAATGAAAAGGACTGAACCTGTGACTGTCCCAAGGTGTATAAAATTAGAAGAATCCAATTAATGGATGATGAGAACATGAAAAGCACAGAATATTACAACTAGAAGGTAACTTGGGTTGAGATCATTTATTCCTTCTATGTTTATGTTTTTTGCATATTGTCTTCCCCACAAGTTCTTTGGAAACAGGGGCTTTCTTTAATTTTTTTGTCCCAATCCCTCCCCCACCTCCCCCACCCCCAGTGCTTAGCACAGTACTTAGCATGGGAAGTACTTAATGAATGCTTGTTGATTTTTGAAAGTGGATTTTGAGACTTTATTCTAGGCCACAGAAGGAAGTAATGTTATATGCTAGCCCAATGAATCTAATCTCTCTACCAGCTCAGATGCATCCCTGGACCTTCTCTTCTCCAGCTTCAGCTCCTGCCACTGATCCTCAGATGTATAGATTTAAATGCCTTCTCTATTCTGGTTGCTCTCATTGCTGGATATTCCTCAGCTTGATGTTTTTCTAAAATGTGCTGTCCAGAACAGAAGAATATTTTGTTCAGATCAGGTCTAGCAAAGGCAGAGTACAGGACTATCATCTCCTTATTCTTGAAATAAGTCCTCTTCATAGTATAGATGAGAAAACTGAGGCACAAATAGTGAGATAAGGGTCCCAATGTCATCATCCCAATGTCCCATTTTATTCTGGGGCCACTGAATCCAATTCCACTATATCATTGGATTAAATAACCTCAAAGGTCCCTTTTACTTCCAGGAATATATGATTCTTTAAAGTCCAAGTTCACATATGAAGGAAAGGAAAGAACAGTTCAGACTGAGTCCAGTTGTACACACAAATAATTGCTGCCCTTGGTGAAATATTTGTAGAAAATGGAAACTTTGTTCTCAGAGATGGGCAGGAAGGAAGGGAGAACAGATGGAAGATTGTTTGGGAGGTGAGAATACAATAACTACTTCAACAGGGGGTATTGCTTCTATTCAATATTAACCCGAGAAATTGGAATAAGGATCATTTATGGACAAACTTGTCACAACATAGGATTACAAAACAAATATTTTTTTTTTGCCAGATCTAAATCAATAGCAGTGAAATCTTTCCTCCAAAGCAATGAACCTTTACTTTGGAGGAAGCTAAGGAAGAAAGTAACCAAAGCTTGTCCCTCTTTCCCAATTACTGTCTCCTGCTGTAGGCAGTGAGATGGATGAGAATTGGTACTTTACTATTCCAGGGACATAGTTCTGTCTGGACTGCACTTGTCTATCAAAACCCCATTCTCTCTTTTGCTCTCTATAAGTTTTCCAAAGGTTTAACATCTGTCTCAGATATCTGAAAGCTTTGTTCAGAGAATACTACAATGAAATAGGAGTGTGTCACCTTCTGGGAGGTATGATGCTTCATTAATTCATTTATAATTCATCTCCACCTGAGCTTGAGGGTTTACTTGATAATATTTCTGAGTTGCTATTGTATATTGACGCAGGCTCTCAAGTGAAGTAAGAAGAGAGGTCAGATGTAAGAGGAAAAAAATAAGGTCATTATTTATGGCTTGTATCTAGGTCTCCCAAAATGGAGAAGTTAAAGAGGCATTCAATATATAATAGGAATCAGATATAGAGTAGGTTCTTTATTTTTACAGACTCAGGAAATGCTAATGTCAGGGGACTTAGAAGTGTGCCTTAGCAAAACACAAGCTTAAAATATGATTTAGTAATTTAGCTTATGACTATTGTTATAAACTACTATATGTTGATATTTAAATTTTATCAGAATTTAAAGCCATTTGGAAAATTGTTAATTAGGCACTTTATATTCCACCTTGGTTCTACACATAAATGATGATATTGACATACACATTGCCAGGGATAATTCAGTATTTGGGAGGCTCCAAAAAAGTGTGAGAGAGAATAATTACTAGTCTGCCTACCAAACTGAATGTCTACATAGTAGTTGTGATGGCTTCATTGTTGTTTGCCATGAAATCTGGACAGTATATCAGCCTCATGCAAGCAATCTGAAATGCTTCCATTTCAATTATATCAGGAAAATTCTAAAGATCATCTTTCAAAATAACATATAGAATACTGAGACCCTTTCTCAAGCTGAATTGGCAAGCATTCTACTTCAAGGAATGTAACTCCAATGCACTGACCATTTTGTTTATGCCAAATGTACATTTGGCTAAAAGATTATTTTATGGAGAGCTCACACAAAATAAGAGGTTTGAAGAAGAGATACAAGGACATTCTCAAGGTCTCTCTGAAGAACTTTAGTATAGATGTGGAATATAGAAAACACTGACATAAACACAGCATTATGTGCCTGCTTCAAAGAAAGTGCTGTGCTCCATGAGCAAAGCAGAATCACAGTGAAAAAGGAAACATTATTCCTGTGGTTTTTCCCTTTTGTTCTGATTTTTCTCTCCTAACATGACATATGGAAATATGTAAAAATGAATGCATATGGTGGTAGAGGATTCCAAACTCATGTTGGTCTGCTCAGTGACAAATGGACAGACACACTGTACCTTAATCCCAATATAGTAATTGTTGTTTTGGTCCTTTCTGAATACAAATCAAGCAATCAACCACCATCATCACTCTACCCCAAACTCAAACTTTCTTTCAGCGTTGTGCTCTGATGTATCTATAATCAATCAGTTTTTCCTCTACTAAAACAAAGTGCTTGGGTGGCTGCTACTATAGCTGCTACATTCACTAACCTCCGTACCTTTTAAACTCCCAAGGTGACCTCCAAGCTTGGACATGTCCTTGTTGAGAATGCAGCTAAGTCACCTGCTTAGGAAAGGAAATACAAAGAGGTAGGCTAAATCCAAGCTCAGGCTTGTCTATGGGTGCTTTTGCAGCCATGTGCTCATAACTACATGGAAGAGCCAGGGTGCCAAACTGGTCTATATGACCTTCCTTCATCCAGCTCTTAGGATAGAGCTTGTAAGCGATTAAAGAAACGATTCACATCAGAAAGGACAGGAAAGGTCATTAGCTCCTCTTGCTTGGCAGCCATAAGGGGACTCATTTCCCAGCATAAGCCTCTTGGAAATGAATCATATACATGGCTAGAAACTGGCTCCAAAGCTCTCTCATGGTGAGTCTTCTGGGACCAGAAAAGGCAGCTCTGAGACCTTGTTGCACAGATTCCTTCCCTGATTACCTACAGAAGCCTTCCCTATTTATTCTAGGTCACTTTGACCTCTCCCTTTTCTTGTTATCCCTTGCATTAAGGGCCTGGGCTTTTTAAGTAGCCCTTAGTCACACCATGCTCTGTGACTCCTCCCTTGACTTGAACTGTGATTTAAATCTCTTGTTCTATTTTTAATATTTCACTGCCTTACGTCTTATCTGCCACACTAGACCCCAAGTCTGTTTTCAGTGTTCAGATTGTTGTTCTTCAGCTGTTTCAATTGAATATGATTCTTTTTGATCCCATTTGGGGTTTTCTTGGCAAATACACTGAAGTGTGTTTCCCTTTTCCTCCTCCAATTCATTTTACAGGTGAGGAAACTGAGGCAATAAGAATTTAATGACTTGCTCACTGTCAGAGAGCTAGTAAATGTCTAAGATCAGATTTGAACTTAGAGTCTTAGTGACTCTAGGGCTAGTGTTCTATCCACTGTATCACCTAGCTGTACCTATTCAGTTTGCAGGAAATAAAAATATAAATAACATGATGCCATAGAATTTCTCTTTTAGCTCTATGACCCTGGAACAAGATCAAAATTTCTCTTCCACATTGCCTCCCAAGGCTTTGCAACTCACATCAATTCAACAAACTTTATTAGCAAGTAAGGTGAGACATCTTAACCCCAAGATACTTACACTCTGTTACCTATTACTAAAATTACCTATTGCTGGATCCAAAATTTTGGTTTTTTGCAGCAAAAACTTTTCTGGGGTTGTTGGAGTTGACTCTTCCCCTTCAGCTTGCTCAAGTCCAGTGGATGCAGCAGTTATATTTGGAGCAGTCTTTAGGCCCACCTTGATGCTTTGCTGAGGTCTGGGGTCTTCACCCCACTTTTTCTTTTTCTTCTTTTTGAGGGTCCTGAGCTGCTACTGCTAAATTGTCCCTAGAGAAGCCTGGAGAATAAAGAGGTTTTGCTTTTCTAGTTTTAGTTCCTATTGGGTTGCTCCAGGGGGACTGTTTGGCTTTAGGCTTTTACCTGCTGATAAATACTGTTAGGTTTTGCCAGAAAAGCCTACATTCATTTGGATGAAATTCCTTTCTATGGTATTTGTCAGAAAGGTAGCTGCATCTGGGAAACTAAATGGAGCAGAAGATAGAAAGCTGGGTTTGTAATCAGGAAGACCTGAATTCAAATATGGCCTCAGACACTTACTAGCTGCGTGACCCTAAGCAAGTCACTTAACCCTGCTTGCCTCAGTTTACTTATTTGTAAAATGAGCTGCAGAAGGAAATAGCAAACCATGCCAGTTTCTCTGCCAACAAAATCTCCAGTGATAAAGAGTTGTAAATGACTAAAAAAACAACTAAACAACAAAAAGTGAGGTCCCTATCTATGGAATTTTCAAACAATGAAATGGAACCAGATAAAATGATCCATTTTAAATAATTTTAATAAATTAAATTTTAAATAAGTAAAATAATTTTAATAAAAGTCCATTTTATCTTGACATGCTATGAGAGGTTAGGTGCTGGCTTGGATAAATACCACACATGAAGTCAGGAAAACCTGTGTTGAATCCTACCTTTGACACTTAACAGTTGTTTGCAGATGGTGGAAAGGTAATGGAATAAACATTTATTTTATGCATGCTGCATGCTGCATATAATGCTAAGCACTTTACAAATATTATCTTATTTGAGCTTCATAAAGGTGTTGTTATTATGCCCATTTTACAGATGAAGAAATTAAGTGACTTGCCCAGAGTGACACAGCTAGTGAGTGTCTGAGGCTGGCTTTTACTCTAGGCCTAGTGTTCTATCCACTGTACCACCAAGCTTTCCTCCCACTAATTCTCTGTCAGCCTCAGTTTAAAAAAAAGGCTCATAATAGCAATCACCTCATAGAATTATTTTGAAAATCATATTAAAAAACATATAAAGTGCTTTGCAAATCTTATTATTCTTACTAGTCTCAGCCTATGATATGAAGGCAAGAATGTAGAGAAAAGAATCCTGGAAGGAACAAAATGTTAAACCTAAATGGTAGTTTCTATCCTAGTAAGAAAGGTTCAGAGGGCCAAAGCAGGCAAATTTGTGATCCATACTAAGACTGTTGTCCAAAGGGAATTCCACTTACATGAAGCAATCTCCCTGCTTCTCACCTTCCTTCAGGTTCCTTCAGGGGCTCTTCCCCAGACCTGGCTCTCCCAGGAATGTCCTATGACCTTGAATGGCTGTCTGCCTTCTATATCAGTTACTGAAAGCATGTCTAGTCTAAAAATAAAAAAATGTTAATTATGTTTTGCAGTAGAAAGAGAACTGGAATCAGTGGTTCCAATTCTTACTCCAGCTCAACTATCAGTGTGATTTTGGAATGTCTCACCTCTCTTAGTCTCAATTTCCTTATCTGTAATAGTTTACACTGAACTAATAGAAGATAAACTTATAGTGTTTCTCCTCTTTCTTCCCCTACCTTCCTCCTCCCATCAATCACTATACATGCACAAGCTTTAACTGGCCTGGGAGTAAAACAATTTGGTTTTCAGTCCTGGCTCACCACTGATAATAATGGACTTTAAGAATTGCTAAGACTTTTACATGCATTAACTCATTAACACTATCTGTGAGGTAGTTGTTATCATTATCTCCACTTTACAGATAAGGAACCTGAGCTCCTGGAAGTTTGAGTCACAACTAGTGTTTGTGGTATGATTCAACTCAAATCTTCCTTATTTCAATTCCCCGGTTTTAGTGCCACTAACTAGTGGTTAGGATTTTGGAAAGTTATTTTAAAGTCTCTTTCTTCACTATAAAATGTGGGTAATTGGAATAAATAACCTTGACATCCTTTGCTGCACCAAGACCTTGTAATTCTGTGAAAATCTAGCATCCTGGTAAAACTTTAGAAATAATACCTTGTGGGCAGGGGCACCTGGCAGAGCTCTATGGATTTCACAAAGGTGATTATGTATTCTGCCTATAAAAAAGGCTGCTTCCAGGATAGGACAATGGATGCAACCCATGACTGACCTTAGATTTAGCAATTGTCCCAAAGAAAGGGCCTCTCTCCTTCTGTAAAGTACAGTAAAAGGACCAAGTATTGGCTGGGACAAAAGGGGAAATCAGTACAAGGTGGCTGGTGGCTGGTGGCTAGGTGGGGAATGCTGTGGAAAGAAGAAATTTCTTAATGGAGGACTGGATATTAGGCTCAATAAAACCAGGGGCAAAGTAAATCCTCAGAAGCACTAAGTAGCAAAAGGCAAATTGGTGATGGCCTTTTTTTCCTCTCAAAAGATGCAAAGGGACTCTACTTTTCCATTGCTGACAACTGATTTACATAGTACACCAAATGGGGAAAAGAAAGCACTTTCCATATCAGCTGTCTCCAGCCAAAAGGATTCAAAGTCTAGCATTCTCTCTGTAGGAGACCAGTGAAGTGAGCAATGAAGAACTGTATTTCAAGTTACCACCTTCATCCTGCTCTCCAGCAGTCTCTCTTATGACTTTTATTGGCTATTCATAGACATCCTTATTTTATGCAAGTGAAGTTGCATTGGCTCCAATAAAACTCTAGCTTTAAAAAAAGAACATTCTTCCTGCAGGAAGGAGAGACTGCTATGAGAAAGGGCAAGGTCATGTTTTACTGTTAGATCATCATTTTATAGAGAATAAAGCTAGAAATTATTTCACATGCCATCTAGTCCTAACTCTTCATTTTACAGACTAAAGAAAGATACTATCTGCATCCAGAGAAAGAATTGATAAGTAGATGTATGGTATAACTTTACACACACACACACACAGTTCTATATAGCCATCTCTCTCTCTATGTGTGTGTGTGTGTGTGAGTACATATATATTTATATACACATACACATACATACATACTCATTTATTTCTGTCTAATTATAGCCATCTTTAGGATGGGAACAGGATAGGCTAGAAAAAATATTTTAAAAATAAATTGACATGATTAACTTTACAATATGTTTTAAAGGAATAGCAAGTTGTGCATAATAGATATGCAATTTCATGTGCAATTATTTTTTTTATCATACCATGTTATGAAAATGCTCATTTTATTCCATAAATTAAAAATAAAATAAATTAAGTAGCAAAGATGGGAGTAAAGAAAGAGGTTAAAAGTATCAAGATCACACCAGTAGTCAGCTGGAATTAGAATTTGAATCCAGATCTTTGGACTCTGATTCCAGCTCACTTTCCACTGCACTCTGTAGTCAACATTTTTATTTTTTGACTGGACCAATGGGAGCTCTTTGCAAGGAGAGATAATTTAATTCTCTGTACTTGTATCCCTATCACTTAATACAGAGCCTGGAACATAACAGTTACTTAAGATATATATATATATATATATATATATTGCTGATTAATTTTATTGGTATAATGCAGTAGTGTCAACTTCAAATAGAAATGAGGGCCACTACATCATTCATTAAACTTCTTGCAGACCATGTATTAAGTTAGAAAATAACATAGTAACATTATATCCTATTGTGTTTTTATTATATTTATTGTATCATATTGTATTTGTCTTGTTAAATATTTCCCAAGTAAATTCTAATTTGGTTCTGACCTAATTTAGGATTATTATAGTTTCAATGTGGCTCTCTAGGATACATGTGTAACTTCTCTGGTTAGAGGGTTCTTTCTTCCAATGCAGACTGGCAACTTCCCTAGAGCTTATTGCCTTATAGAAGGTCACCTGGCACTTTGGAGAGGTATCACTATCCCTGAGTTATCCAGCCAGCACATATCAGGCATGAAACTTAACTAAACTCAGTGCTGACTCTGAGGCTAACTCTCTGATAAACCACACATCCTAAAGTTGATTTAATACAATCAGGACTTGAGGTTCTAAAGAAAAGAATTACAGCATGCATAAGGAAGTGGAGCTTTTACAAAGGAATATTTACTTCAAAAATTATAAACACAAATGTAGTTACTAGCCCAACACATAGGAGACATAATCCCTTTACCCCATCTCAGTCTCTGCAGAGCGAAAGGGGATTAGGTTCACAGTTTAACTCACTTCCTATAAAGCAAAGATCCAGTTGCAAGTCTAAAACCTGCCTTAGGCTCAAGTGCCAGGTAGTCTGTCTTCTCAAGTTTCCATGCTGGGTTGAATGGCTATATCCCTCTGTCTACAATCTGGGCTCCAAAGTTGCTGTGGCTTGAACTCCTAGATTTTTGTAGGGATCACGGATCTCTGGCACCTGAAACTGAAAAGGAGAGAACAATACAGGAGAGAAAAAAATACCATTGGACTGATTTTTTAGTTATGATAAAAGAAAGGAAGCAGAGGAAGGATGTTCCTTTCTCTGTCACTGATTCAGTTCATGGGCAAAGCAGATAGAAGCTGCTGAATAGAGAGCAGCTAAAAAAAAGTGATTAAAAAAAAGAGAGAATAAATGACTTAATTTAACCAGTTTTAAAGATTCAGACAGTCAAAGGAATCTACCCCTTTCGCATAGTAGGAGATGAAGAGGCCTCCATTTTAGGCTATTTAGACATAGTCCAAAGGCCCTTCAAGATCCTTTCAAGAGTGTCTCAATGATAGAAACTGGTCATCTCAAAGAAGCTCCTAGGTTGTCCACTTTGCTGAATTTTGGGGGTAGGAAGGGAAAAGGGTATAGGTTTTAAAAAAACAATTTCCATTTGAGAACTGAATTAAGAAAAATAAGTGTCTTCTCCAATTATTCCTTTTCCCCATTTTAATTAAAACTTTTGCAAGGAAGTTTCTGGAAAAATGTCTATTCTTCTTGCTCTGTGGACCTTTCCTTCTCCTTAGAATGCAAGTTGCCTTAGGAAATCATAATGAAATTCTGGTCATCACCTATTCTTAAAAAAAAGCAGGATTAAACAGTTCCCAGTAGCACTCTTCATGACCTAGAGAAAGAAGAGAAGGTGTATGTCACATTTCCTGCAGAGCAGTTACCTTTCCAATGTCAAACCATGGCTCATATTACCTGGGGCTAGCAAGCCAGAGGGTTGAAGGAAGCCCTAAGGCAACAGCAATTATGAGGATATTATTGTTAGGCTGATTTAGCCGTTCTTTCCACAGCGTGCCTGGGCTGTCTTTAGCTATGTAAGAAACACTAAATAGTATGAAACAAGCAAGAGGAGAGGAAAAAAATCAAGAGATTGATTATCCATAAGTGTTAAGTGCTGAGCTAGTACATATCAAAATCTATTGAAGTCTTCTTATTCTATAGTATTTTGTTCATGTTTTTCCAAATCCTCCAGGGAAAATCACTCTAATGTGTTGTAGGCCTTCTTCTCTGGGTCTTTCAAAATGATGATAATAACAATCAATAATAATAATAACTAGCACATATGTATTTCTACATATCTCTTTATAGTATTTTAAGTTTTATAAAGCACGTTAGAAATATCTCATTTAATCCTCACAACAAATATTAGAGGTAGGTGCTATTATTATTATCTTACTGAGATAGCGAATAGTTTAATTGCTTTGCCCAAGTCATATAACTAGCAAATACATATGGCCTTTTTTGTATTCAGAACTTCCTGACTCTAGGCCAAATACTCTGTCCGTCTTGCCATCTTGTGTCCATCCATTATCTCTCACTATTGCTATGGACATTTTTCTGATCACGTTATTGATCTCTAAGCTTCCTCCCAGATCTGATCTTCTATAAGAACATATACTCAATTGCATCCACTCTTGATGAAGAGCATGAGAGGTTGGGAGCCAGGAAACCTGGATTCAGATACAGATTTCTCTACTTGTGACCTATATAATTTCAGATCAGTCTTCATGTACAAAATGAGGAACTTGTACTATCTGACCCCATCTGATTGCCAAATTATGATTAATGAGCTTCAGATACTACTGATGAACTTTGTCAGAACCAAATGATAGGTCAGAATACAACTTCCTTGTGGTTGCTGATAAAATATTAGAAAAAGAATATTAGAATACAATATAGACTATATAAAGATTTGGGAGGGAAGAAGTAGTCTCTGGAAACACCATGAGTTCAAGAACAAGTCATACTCCCACTAGTTTGATTTCCAATTTTTTTTGTCAAGGTCACTAGGCTAGTAGATTAGGGGAGTGATATGACTACAGTATGTTGTTGTTCAGTCATGTCCAACTCTACATGGCTCCATTTGGAATATCTTGGCAAAGATATTAGAGTGGTTTGTTATTTTCTTTTCTAATTTATTTTACTGATGAGGAAATTGAGACAAAAAGAATTAAGTGATTTGCCCAGGGTCACACAGTTAGTGTCTGATGCCAATTTTGAACTCAGTAATCTTTCTCATTTCAGATTTAGTGCTTTATTCACTGTGCCACCCACTATCCCATGAGCATACTGCATCTAGGCTTATATTGTTTGTCCTTAGTTCTCAAAAAGTACCACTGACATTAGAAAGATGATATCTTGACTTGCAAGCGAATTGGATTTTTTTTTAATTTATAAATTTATGGATTAAATTGGCTGTTCAAAGTCATCAGTCACATTCTCTCCCCCAGAATCATCTGGGTGTAGTGGCAGATGATGGGAGATAACTCTGATGAAATGGGCAACCTTGGCCTTTTTAAGCTAAGATTTTTCCCAGGTCTCAGTTAGTCTGAGGCAATACCCATTCAGTGATTAAGGTTAAGTAAGAAATAAGCTTATATTTGAGTAAGAGTCTCATGATATTCTTGTGAATAAGATGGAAAGTTGTGTATTAGAAGATAAGTTGATTGACAACATCTATAGAGTATTGATTATGGATCAATGTTTTACTATGGAGACTGTCTGCTTCAAGTCTCTCCCTACTCTAATCCATCTTCCATTTAACTACTAAAGTGATTTTCCTAAAAATCACATGTCTGTTCATATTATCCTTTCCCATCCCAATAAATTTCCTCTCTCCCTCCTTCCCTCCTTCCTTCCCTTCCTTCCTTCCTTTCTATCAAAAGGGAAAAACAACTGAAAAAAACTGAAGATATTTAGTATCAAATTTTGAATCAATTTGCATAGTAATGGGATCAATTTATTCTGTGGGAAGTATGATGTTACATGGAGTGGAACCCAAGCTGAGCTGCTGATTGGAAAATGGAGAGTGTTGAAATATACAATAATTGGAGAGAATGTAAAAATCCTGCAACTGGTTTTAAAAATCAGTTTTACCAGAAAAGGAATGGGAAAATATGGATAGAAGAATGTCATGTGAAAAAGATATAAGGAGTCTAGTAGACCAAGAAATGAGGAGGCACTATGATAAATCAGCCAAACATTTTATCAAAATCCATACAGAAATAGAAATTTAACATCCAGAGAAAAGGAGATAGTGTCTCCAGATCTAGATGCTACACTTTGAAAGTACATTGACATACTAAAGGGGGAAGACAATAAAGATAGTGAGGGCAGAGAAAAATCCACCACTTTATAATATGAATTTTTATTTATGTCATGCTTTAAGGTTTGCAAAGCATTTTATTAATGCAGGTTTTAGAGCTTGATTTTCTCTTTGGTATTGCCAGAAATTATTCTGTAAAGTAGGTGTCCTTTTACAAATAAGGAAACTGAGGCTTTGAGAACTTAAATGACTTGTTTAGGATTACAAAATTAGTAAATCTTTGAAATAGTATTCAATCACTCTTTCTGTTATGCCAGATTGTCTCTTAGTCCTCTTTGCAGCTATCAGTGAAGAAAAAAAATTTTTAGTCTGGAGAAAGGAAGATTTGGGTTGAAAATGGTAGCCATCTTTAAAAATCTGAATGATTTTCATGAGAAAGAAGTATTAGAGCCAGAGTTCTTAACTTGGGGTCCATGGATAGATTTCAGGGGGATGGGAAAAATTCCTTTTTTATTTTCACTCACTTCTAAGTGAAATTTAGTATTTTCTTCAGTTATGAATGTAGACAATAATACATGTTTCTGAAAAGATGTCCGTAGGTCTATAAGAATACTTGGGTTAGAATTATCCTGCTTGATTCCTGAGGACAGAACAAGGACTAATGGGTATAAATTAGAGCAAAGCAGATTACAGGACTATGTAAGGAAACCTATCTAAAACCATTAACTTGTTAAAAAATGGAATGGACTATTTTGTCAACATGATAGTGGTGGTTAGTGGACTAATTATATTATTATCCTCTGTATCCCCAGGGCAGCTGGTGAAGGGTAAGTAACTTCTTGGCTGGAAGTTAGAGTAGGTGGGAAGAAAAAGTGGGTGGTAATGCTGAAAAACTATAATGGGGCCATTATAGAAAGCCATGAATGCTGAGTTCATGATACAGACATGGACAGGACATTCTCATTGTGGTAGTTTAGGAAGATTCACCTGGCACCAATCTGATGGATAAATTGGAGGAAAAGAGATAGGAGCCAGGGAAACCAGGTGGGAAAGTCTTAAAATAGGCAAGAGATAATGAGAGCCTGAATTATGGCAGTGTCAATGGAAAACAGTGGATTGCAGGGACATTGTTGATAGAACTTGGCAACATTGGGGGCAAAGAAGAGGGAAGAATCAGAGATGACCTTGAAATTTCTAACTTAGGTGGTGATGCTGTTGATAAAGTGCCAATAAGAATAATTCATATTAAGTAGTGCTTAAATATTTCTAAAGGTTTTTCTTCACAACTATCCTATGAGACAGAACATAAAGAAAAGAAATAGCAGGTTTGAGGGAGAAGTAGAGGGAGTGTTATGAAATGTTAAGCTTCATTCATGCTGAGCTCAGTTTTGGACATGTTTAGTTTAATCTGGCTAAATCCACTGAAAGAGTCTGGATTCAATGCTGTGTCCTGGGGAGATAGTCCACACCCTGCCTACAACATCTTTAGGACTGTGTTAAAGGTGATTAGATGCCTCAATAGTCTTCCAAAGGATATAACCCTTCCCCCATGGGGTTTGGCTCATCTTTTGGAGGAACCTTTCAGCCTAGAAGACTTGCTTTCCCCCTTTTTCCTTTTTGTCTCATATTTCTGCCTCCTCTTATGCCCATGAGAATTTGTCTATGTTGAGGGATCACTAGCTCATGTGGGCAATGGATGGTGTAAAGGAGGAAGCAAGAATTCTCCTCCCCCAATTTCCCTCGTGTTTTTTGCATCCCAGGAGAGAGAGAAATCTAAAGACTCTTGCTTTATCCTTCCTACTAGCAGTTTATCTGGCCTTCTGGGGATTGACTAAAGAAATTAGATATGTTTATCCTGGAAAAGATTTTGGGAATGATAACTGTCTCTAAATATATGAAGAGTTATCACTTGCAAGAGGGATTAGATTTATCCTTCTTGGCCCTGGAAAGAAAAAGTAGGAAAATGCAGAGGGGTAAATTTAAGCTTGACATGAGGAACTGCTACAATTAAAGTGATCAAAAAGTGATAAGAAATGAGTAGTATGCATTTGCTTCCTTTCTCCTCATTCTATTTAAAA
This sequence comes from Antechinus stuartii, assembly GCA_016696395.1. NCBI lineage: Eukaryota > Metazoa > Chordata > Mammalia > Dasyuromorphia > Dasyuridae > Antechinus > Antechinus stuartii. The sequence goes on along the minus strand of MU174338.1, from coordinate 333,614 downwards.
CCCTTTGCAAATGGACTTTTGACTTCATCACTCAAATGCAACTTCTCTCTCCAAAATTATCAATGATTTCTTAATTGCATATTTAATGGTTTTCTCAATCTCTATCTTTCTTGATTTCTCCTTGCAGCATTTGATTTTGTTGACTACCTTCTCCTGGATACTCTTTTAGTTCCCCTATTTGTTTGATTTTTTTCCCCTCAATTTCCTATATTGGACCTTCATTCATAACATTCTTGCTAACTATGGATGAAACCCAAGGTTCTATTCTGAGCTTTCTTATCTTCTCTATCTACAGTTTTTTCACTTGTGATTTTATCAGCTTTCTTAGACTCAATCATCTTTATGGGAATGGGTTCCAGATCAATATATCCAGTACTAGCTTCTCTCTTGAGTTTCATTCCCACATCTCAATCTTCCTGTTGGAAATTTCCATCTGAATTTCTTCTAAGCCAATCAAACTCAACATGTCCCAAAAGGAACTCATTATGTCTTTCTAAAACCAAGCCTTCTTCTGAACTTCCCTCTTTTTAAATTTTCTTTTTACGTTGTATTAATTTAATTTAAATTTTACTTTAAAATAATATTTTATTTTTCCAATTAAATATAAAGACAATTTTTGACATTCATTTTTATAAAATCTTAAGTTCCAAATGTTCTCCATCTCTCTACTCTCCCTTTTAAGGTGGTAAGTAATTTGATATAATTATATATGTGCAATCATGTAAAGCATATTTCTGTATTAGTCATGTGTAAAAGAAGAATAGTACAAAAGGAAAAAAACACACACAAAAGAGTGAAAATAGTATGCTTCAATCTGCATTCAGAGTCTATCAGTTCTTTTTCTGGATATGGAATTTTCCATCATGAGTCTTTTGGAATTGTCTGGGATCATTGTACTGCTAAGAATAGCTAAGTCAATCATAGATGATCATCTCACAATGTTGCAGTTATTGTGTACAATGCTAAACCTCCCTCTTACTGGTAAGTGCATCATCATCCTTCCAGTCACTCTGTTTTACAAACTTGGCATAATCTTTGACCCTTTGCTTTAACTTGCTTCACATATCTAATCAGTTGCTAAATCTTGCCACTTCTATTTCTACACTTTCTCTAGCATCTTTCCTTTTCTCTATTCACACTGTGCCTTAGGTCCTGATCACCCATCGACAAAATTCCTGCAATAGCTTCCTAATTGTTCTCTGCCCCTGATCTCTTTCCACTCAATTTATCTTACAAATAGCTAAGTTATTTTCCTAAATTTCGGGTTAGTTCATGTGAACCTCCCCTCCCTTCCACCTCCAACTAGGCTTCATGTAGTGAGAGAAAAGACATTCTCAACATTGCTGAGAGGCTTGAATGCTGGTATATGGGGTCTACCCTGTGTCCTTTTGGCAATGGGAGATCTCTGAAGGTTAATGAACATGAGAATGTCAGAATTAGTGCTGTGCATTAAGAAGTTGACTTAGAGATCTATATAGGATGTACTACCATTAGGGAGGGAATTTGGAAGTAGTAAGACAAAATGGGAGGAGGTTGCAATAGTCCATGAGGGTAGTAAAGAAGGACTGAACTAGGGTGATTACAACGGTAAAGAAGAGAAGAGAGTATTTGGGAGAGAGGTTGATCCAAACTTAATACTGTAACCATCAATTGTTGTAAATCACCTCACACACCACTTAGTGTTGCCCAGCTGCTCCACTCTGACTTTTTTCACATTGATATTACTTTAAATTGGTAAAACATTGTACTTGCTACAAGATAATTTATTGATCAATTCTCCAGACATCCTGGGAGGGAGATAGGTGACAATTCTAATTATCTCAAGCTCAAAGCAAGCCAAATGGATTCTGGACAAATTAAATGGCCAGTCCTAATGGGGGACTTAGGACATAGACTCATAATTTTAGTTGTAAGGTCCTCAGAGATCATTTAGTCCTCTTCTGGCATCTGGTTCTGGATGAGGAAACTTTGGCTTAAGTCCACCCAGGTACTTAGAGGCAGAGCTATAGCAAGAAACTAGATTTCTAGATTGTCAAACAATGATTGCTCTCCCTACTTCCTTCCTCAAAGCAGAAGAAAGAGGGAAGGAGAGTTTGAAGGGAGGCAATTCTGTGACATCAGACCAGGAGTGGGGAGGGGGTTGCAGAGAATCTTCCATTGCTCCCATTTACTGTTCTAGAACTACCAGATTATTAAATGACCCTAATAAAGCCATCTTTTTGTGAGTGTAATGTCCTTGTGCATTTTTTATCTATGTCTCCAATTATCAGCACTGAGCAATGTGCTTGCCATATAGTTGGAGCTTAATAAGTGTTTGTTGAACAATGACTAATTAGAATTCTGGAGAACTCAAGATGAAGCATGTTACCTACCTCCTGAGGGAGAAGTAATGGACTCACAGTACAAATTAAGAACACATACAATATATATACTTATGTGTGTATGTGCATATATATATACATATGTATATGTAGATTCATATTTATTGTTATAAATAAACACATATAAAGAACATGGCCAGTAAAAGAATTTGTTTTGCTTGACTTTTCATGTTGATAGCTTACTTTCTCAAATGGGGATAGGAGAGGTGAGAAGTAGAAGGAGGAAGAAAATGTAGAACTGAAAATAAAATGTAATTTCAAAAATGTTCACTTCAATGTTTATTGACTTATTTTAAAGATTGCAACTTTTCAGTCCTTGTGCTCCCTAGTTTCAGTAAACTTTCCTATATTCCCTGTTGAAAAGGAAAGGAATTAAATTCTAGTTTGTTATATATACAAAATAAACCTTCAGGTATACTCTATTTAATATGAATGGAAACAAATTCTAGAATTTACTATGCATATTTACATAAAAAATAAAAGAGTACTTCAATAAGATAGCATAATTTTGCCAAGTACACTCAGTATTCCCTTGACAAATTTATCTTACCCCTTTATCTTGCTAGTCTCCAGGCTGGTAGTCACTGCCTTATGTATTTATCCGTTAACCATGTAATTCTCTGTGTTGTCCAGTTTGGAGGTGGGAGGAAGGAAGGAAAGTTGTGTTTAAAGTCAGAAAGGTGAGGATTGGTCAGAAATTAGGTTTCTTGGGGAATAAAAGTAGATCCACCAAAAGAGAAGAAGGAAGGGTCTAGAGGAATTCAGGTGAGGGAGGAAAAGGAGTCTGACAGAAAGACTCATTCAGAGAACAGAATAGACTCAGGAATCTGATAGATGTATGAAGCCTGAAGGATTTCAGTGACAAAAATCATGTGTCCTTCTACCTGTGATTGCTTACTTATTAAAGTACATATCCTCCTTGAGTGTTACTGTCTGGGTTGAAATTTTTGGGTGCCCTCCAGAATTACCTGAAAACATGTGACTTTTATGAAGACACATCAGAGACAGCCAAACAGGAGATATATCTGGGGACAAGAGGTAAGGTGGGGACCAAGCAGAGTGAGTTTGCTCAGTCCAATAGGACTCCATGAGCTCATGAATGGTGGCAGGGAAGGTAAGGAGCTGTGCTACTGAGATTTGTGCTCTCTAAATGAAGTATCTTTATTTTTTCCTGATTTTATACCTCTCTAGATCCTAGTATATCCTATCTTGTGGAATTGTGTCCTCAGAGTCTTATTACCCATTCTTGTTTTATTTCTTGGCAGGCCCACCCCTGAAATCTCTATGAAAAAAATTCCACAGATCACATTATTGATATTAATTATTATGAGTTCTTGCTTTATGGAGCAGCAGAATTTTAATTAACTCCATTTCCTGCTTTCTTCCCTTAGGGACTGGTATGTGATCTTCTTCAATCATACATGCCCTACCTGGTTGTGCCATATATATTTACATAGTTACATATTTATTATACAAATATATACATTTATTTACATATTTATTATATAAATATATACATTTATTTATTTATTTATATGGCGGCTATCTCCACAGCTGAACCACATTAACTCAGGGAATGACTAGACTATACAGAAGCTGCCCTTCAGGCCTTGACCTCATACCTTGTTTGGCATTTGGTGGTATAGGAGTCTGAGCAGTCATTTCCGAGAATGCTTTGGCTCAGAGGGAAAGAAATGTTTTAAGAGTTGATGTGCCAACCTAATTACAGTTAACAAGGGCAGTGGCTGCTGGAGGTGCTCACCTTACCCACCCAGGCAGATGGAGCCTGCATTTGAAAGATAAGTTTGAGGGTGTAACCTTTGTCTCAAGGTCAGCTTCCTTAGTATTACAACACATGTGGCTGCTTGAGCCACAGAAGTTGTGGGAAATGATTATGGATTATTTTGTTGTGAAATATTTTCATCTTTCATTTTCCCCTGATTTTTGTACAACTAATTTTCTTGAAAGGCAGAATGGCTTAGTAGATAGGGTGCTGAAAGTGGAGACTGGAGGGCCTGTGTTCAAGTATTGCCTTAGACACTTGTCAGCTATCTACCTGGTAAAAATTTGAAGCTATTGTCTCATCTGAGTAAACTGAGCTTCAATTGGAACTCTCCTCATACACTTTCCTTCCAAATCCTTCCCCCTGAAAGATAAGTTATTTGGGAAAAAGTCAATTGCTGTCTGAACATTCAGCAATATCTACTCTGACTCCAGCTTTCAAGGACATCATGGTGCCCTATGCATCCTTAGATACTGGCCAAGATCGTCTTAGGTTTACTCTGTTGAAAAGAAGAATGTCCAATGGAGATGATTCTTTCATTCTCTGCCACTGAATAAACATTTATTAATCACTTATTATTTGCCTGGCACTGGATATTCAAAGACAAAAAACAAAATTGCTTTTGTTCTCAGAGATTATTCTGAACTCAGTCAACTGGCTACTCAGTCAGTCACTGGTACTGAAAGAGAGAGAGAGAGAGATCCCTCGTTTTCATGGACCTTAACAATTCCCTATCAAATTCCTACGGGTGGCTTGTTTGACCTAGATCTCCCCATCTTGATGGTAAATCTTTGTAGTCAAGAGCCTTTTCTCCCTTTTGGAAACAAGAATTTATTAAGCATCATTCTAAGCACTTTCCAAATAGTTTTTTATTTGATCTTCCCCATAACTCTGGGATATAGGTGCTATTATTGTCTCCATTTTCAATGAGACAATTGAGGCAAATAGAAATTAAATGACTTGCCCAGGTTCATATACCTAGTAAGTGTTGCTGGCAGGGTTTGATTTCAGGTCTTCCTGATTCCCTAACTTTCTGGCTAGCTGTCAAAATCTAGCTAGTCTTTTGTATCCTCCCTTCTTCCACCAAGTAATGAATGCTCTGCACCCAAAGAATTCTCAACAAGCTGTAGAGGAAGCCTCCCTTCCCATTCCTTTTCCTAGCTCTTCAGTGGCAGGTCTCTTCTTGGATCCTCTTGGAATCACCTTTGGCAGATTCCTCCTCAAGCCATTCAATTTGCTATTGACTTTATGATTCCATAACTAGACCTAGAACCAAAGGAATTGGATATGACTTTCATAGTTTATCTTGTCCAATTCACTGCCTCAAATGGTTATCATTCCCTTCCACAAAGCTCTCCAGAAAAAGAAAGAAGCCCACTCCCACACTTTTACAGCATGAGGCATTTATAATTTGTGAGTAGGCTGGAGAAGGACAGCTATTGAGTCCAAAAGTCCTTGCTCAGCTGGCCAAGTCCGAAAACCCACAACAAAGAAAGATTGTGTGGGTATGTTTTCTACTGACTGGCTCTTCCAAAGAGATCCCATATCCTGACCACAGATTCTGCCTTCCTGTTATATTCTATCATTTAAAGTTGAGTTGATGCAGGCTCAGAGCCAAGGCTTTGTTTGTGTGATTTATAATTTAATATTACTTTTATTTTAAAGGCAGATCCATTTCTTATTGATCTGGGCAAACTGACTCCTCCTTCCCCCCTTCCCTCCCTCACCCCATCTAAGCCATCCCTGGGCGGCCGTTGGACACCTTCCAGGACTGTGTTTTGCCCAGAGGCACCACAGCTAGCTCTCCAGACTGCCTGGCTTCTGGCACTGTTGGTCACTCTTTGTTGTTTTGTGGTGGGGTGTCTTCCACTGAGCCTGGAGCTCTCTGCTGAAGTTAAGGGATGTCCCTCAGGATGGTAGCCTTGGACTGCTGCTTGTATAGTGGAAATCACACACCAGTCCTTGGGGAGCCTGAATATTTTTGTTCTATCCAGGAGGACCAAACTCTACAGTGTGGCAGTGGGAATAGGAGTGGTGGAGAAGTCAATGCAACCTATACTTGATTGCTCCACACAAAGCTCTGTTCCAGAATGTTTGGAGACTGGGGATTTTGTTTTAAATAGGACTTGGCAGGCTCTTTAGTTCAGCAGCCATTGAACAAAGTTGGAGGCAGAGTGTCTATTAGTAGAACTAAGGCATGGTCAGAGCAAATGAAAGAAAAAAACAGAAGAGAAAAGGTAAAAGAAAGTGGGAGAGTTGTAAGTGGAAAGAAAAAGGAGAATGTAGGGAAAAAAGTGCTCCCTTCATTGACTATTCCACATTGCCTTAAATCATAGAGTACTAGAAAGGATCTTAGAGGTCATTTAGATCAAATGTGTCATTTTACAAATGAGGAAACTGAGATCCAGGGAAGGTTGCCTGAGGTTACACAGGTAGTAGGTAGCAAAATCAGGATTTGAATCCTGGACCCCAAGGTCAGTGATCTTTCTACTGTTCCGAATATATATGTATACCTACATATATATGCACACATTTATAAAAATGTCAAGTGGATTATATATTATTAAGTTCTAAAGGGATCTGGAAGTAGGGGACAACACTGGGGTTGAAGGAGGACTTTACAGAGGAGCTAGCAATTCTATTGATCTCATTATTATTCGAACTCCTAAAACTTATCATTTGTATCAGAATTTAATAGGTGGTTATGCTGTTATTTTGTGGTTTCATTTATCATATTTCCCAACCAGATTATAAGATACTCAAAAGGAGGTATCATTTTATCAATTTCTTCACAATCTACTATAGCACCTAGGAAAGCAAATGACTTGCTCATTTATTCGTAAGATTCTTGAATTCAAACCTTGAAAGCATCTTAGAGGTCATCTGAAGCAAGAATTCTTTTTTGCCTTATGAAGATTAATTATTATTATTTTTGAAATAATGTTCCTAAATACAGAAACAAAAATCTCTAACAGTTCACAGAGCAGCACTCTGAAATCTATTTAGTGATTAATGGATCCATTCACTCCAGGTTAAGAACTCCTGATCAGCTGCCTTATTTAAAGTCATACATTAAGAGGTAGCTGAGTCATATTTCAACCTAGGGCATCCAACTCCCACTCCAACACTCTTTCTACTATATTCAAACTTCATTCTTTAAACAAATAATTCATTTATTACATGCAGATCACTGTGCAAAGCACTATGGGATAAATAAACCGAGATAAATAAACACAATCCTTGCCTTCAAGAAGCTTTTAATTCAATTGGAGAGAAAATAAAAAAAATAAACAACAGCATGAAGCTAAATAGATGTTTAGGGGAATGAAGAATTCTCTCAGACTTTCTCCAGCAAAAGAGTATTCAGGCTTAGTGACAACCCAACTAGAAATCTGATTGGCTGAAGGGCTTGCCCATTGTTCTCAGAATTAAGAGGTTTTGAGGTTTGGCTGAGTAAGTGAGGATCCTACACTGAGTTCCCTCAGTCTCTATGGAACCCTGAACCCAGCTTTCTGCAACTCCCTAGACCACAGACCTGGTTACCTCCTTTCCCCCTCCCATAACATGTCTCTAATAAAGAAGATACCAGACATGAGAAGACTCTTTCCCATGGTAGATAATTGCATATCCCTCTAGCTATCATTGCCATGAAAATTCAGAGACTGAAAACAATGGAATCTGCTCTGGTGGGACCATTTCCCACATTCAACAGAACAATGCTTACTTTCTATCCTGGCCCATCTTCCTTGCAGTGGGAGGCTATGAAATCCTTGGAAAGAGGGTTAGTCTTGTGGTATGAGGGCCAAAGAAAGCCAGTGAAGCTACAGAGAGCAAATCTTAGTGAGGTACCAGTTTCCAAATCAAATGTCTTCTCAATTAAGTGTTCACATGTCAAAGAAGAGCAAAGAAGAAAGGGAAGCGAAAATGGGCAAACCTACAGTTATTAGATTCAAAAGGGAATTGAATTAACTTGTAGAGTTGGATGTCATCCATATTGCTGATAAAAGAAGTAGAAAGACAGACTGCTCAACTATGACCTCATTCCTTATTTGTTTTGTTTTTTTTTTCCTGTTCTTCAGAGAGGGAAGTTTTTCAGTTCAGTTGAATGGATCATCAAAGATAAGATGACAGATATAAGTGTTTATAAGGATATTTTAAGTAGGAGAAATTTGGTCTTTCTGCGGAGGATGGTCTTATTAGTAGGAAAGGAAGGAGGTTTTATGAGGAAAGTCATAAATAAAAGAAGGAAGAGGAAGCAAGGAATATACATTGTTAGGGAGAGTGAAGAGATAGCTGAAGTTCAGAAATACACCATTATTGCAACTGAGTAATGCAGTGGATAGAATGCCAAGTCTAGAGCCAGAAAGATCCATCTTTGTGAATTCAAATCTGACTTTATGTGATCCTGGACAAATCATTTTATTCTTATGCCTCAGTTTCCTCATCTGTAAAGTGAGCTGGAGAAGGAAATGGCAAAGCATTTCAGTATCTCTGTCAAAGAAAAAACCCAAATGCCTCATGAAGAGGCAGATATGAATAAACAACAACTAAGAGTTTATATTAAAAATGATAGAAAAAGCAAAATTTGCTGTTGGCACCTTCCCATTTTCCTTTCTGTCTCTCTTTTCTATTTTTCAGTTCCTTTTGCCTTTTTTGTTCTCCACATGCAGAATGACTTGGTGTTGTCTTTCCATAGTCCAAAATCCCCTACTGTTTTGTCCATTTTAGATCTGCCCTCACTCAAGTTCTCTGTGCTTCAAAAATAATCTCTCAGATCCTTTCTCCAAATCAAAAGTTCTAGCTTTTTTTCAGTCTTAGATCTTGAATGGGTAGTAAATCATAGGATCGTGGAAGGAGAGCTAGAAGGCCATGTAGTCTGCTCTTCCCATTTTACAGATAAGAAAACTGAGATCTAGGTGAGTAAGTTGCCTAAGATCACTCAGAAAGGCAGACATCAGAGAAAGGATTTGAACCCAGGTCCTCTAAATCAGAGCCAGTATTATTTTCTAATATGAGAAGCTTACTAAAATAATTCACACTAGAGTGTGAATGACTGAAAGGTTACTCCTGCCAACTTTTATTTGCATTTTCAAAGTAGTTTGTTTATCCAAATGAATATTTAATTAGTAGAATATGGAAAAGGAATAATCATTTTTGAACTGGGTTATTGGTAGAGATGGATTGATATGTAATCTTGAGAATAAGCTAAAGAGATTGATATGGACCAAAAATGTCTTTGGATAATTTTCAAGGTTGCAGAAGATCCTGAATAGGAAGAGATGGCTGAAGGCTTATAGATATAGAGTAAAGAAGTTGCTTAGGAAAGGCTCAAATAATAGACTTGCTCACTACCAAAATCAATAAGGTGGATGCCATCTCTAGAATTTAGGGGGGAGGTTGATATCGGACCCACACTCTACTCATACAGGCTGAATTGCCCATCATATCCCAAAGAGGTCTTGTATTTCTCTGCCTCTTTGCATTGGTTCATGCTCTTTCTTGCAGCCAAAATGTGTTCTTTCCTCCTCCTCTATCTGTTTTTTTTTAAGATTTTAAGACTTTTCTCAAATATTACTCTAATCAAGAAGCTTTCCCTAATCTCAGTAGAAAATGAGAATTTCCATAAAATTTTGTTTTTATTTTAGATAGCTTTTTTTGGCTACCATGTTGTATTATTGTCTCAAGCTGAGTTTGCAATCCTCTAAAATACCCAGATCATTTTTAGTAAAAAAAAAATGTTGTGTATTCATATATTTTCTGTTTTGTATTTGTGAAATTGATTTTTGAATGCAAATGTGACTGTGCTTTTATCTCCTTTTAAAATTTTATATATTATTAAATTCAGCTCAATGTTTCATACTGCCAAGATCTGTTATAATCCTCACTCTGTCAAAGTTATCCCTCTCAGTTTTGTGTAAGCTACAACTTTGACAGGTTTGCTATTTGGGCCTTTATCCAAGTCACTAATGTAATGAGGGCTACCCTCAACATGTAGTCTGTAGAATGGAAGTATCATTGTGTGGCTCAAAGGAGACAGAATAGACATTTCTAGTCTCTTCTCCTCTTACCCTTCTCCACTGAGAGACACAGCTTCTTCTGGGACAGGGAGAGGAATGGTGCCATTTTACTCCACCCAGCCAAACCAAATCTGAAGTATTACACTTAGTTATGGCAACACATTTTTTGGAAGAACTTTGATAAGCTGAAGAGTGTCCAAGTGAAGGGCTTTGAACACAGGCCTTATGAAGACTGGGGAGAGAGATGGGATTGTTTAGTTTGGAGATGACCATATCTAGGGGCAATGTGACATCTGTCATCAAGTATTTGAAGAGTAGTTATGTGGCAAATATTATTTGATCAGATCTACTTGGACCCACAGAACAGAACTAGGAGTAATGGGTAGAAGTTGTAAAGAGACAAGTTTATTCTTAATATGAAAAAAGATGTTTCCTAATAATAAGAACTATCCAAGAGTGGAAATGACAAATATAGTCATTTCATACAGAAGGAGGTATTTTTTCTCCCTATCTCTTTCTCCTATTGCTATCTTTCAGTAGGCTGGATATATATACCTGTAGGACAAACTAGAGAAGGATTATTTGCCTATATTCCAAATACCACCAAGCCTAGTTAAGTGATATATCGAGGATCCTCACTGAGATGATGGTGGGTTATACTTCTTCAGAAATGTTCAAGAAGAAACTAGATGACTATTTTTGGGCATGTTATAATTAAGAGTCCTTTCAGGGATGTGTTAGGTTCAGGGACCTCTAAGGGGCCACCAAAAGACAACATCCAATTTTGAGATTCTCTGATTTTAAAAATCTTTAAAGAGTTATAAAATGGGAGAAGAGGTAATAATAACACCTACCTCTCAAGGTTGTTCTGAGGATCAGATGAGATATTTGCTCTAGAAATGCAAGCTATTATTGTGCTATAATACTTCAGGATCCTTGATTTCGTTTATTTGGGGCCTTCCTGACCCTATATAAATTTCCCCAGAAGCCATCTAGCCCAATCTATAAAGAATCCCCACTATAACATATCAGATGAATGGTTATAGAGTCTCTACTTAAAGATTCCCAAGGAAGGGAAGCTACCCCAACCTTGGCAATAGGCCCATCTGAACTAGACCAGACTGATCCTTAGCAGTTTCTTGCCAGGCTTGAAGTCTTCCCAACTTGACAAAACTAGTTCCTCTATTAGGATAATTTTTGACAATCCAGATTGATTCCATGCCATAAGACACCAGGGAAAGACTTTTAGTTTGGGGAACATGGCTGTAGTTTCCAGAGCTATTTTTATTCATCTGGAAAGAACCAGAGGGGAGCTTCAGAAACCACCATGTACATTCCTGCCTCTTTGCTTTCTTATAAAGTTGTCCCAGCTAATCAATAACAAAAGTCACATTCTAAAATACCACTGGAATTAGAGAATCTCCCTGTTCAGGAAATTTCTGTAGTTCCCTATTTGACCTCAAACTAAAGTTCAAATTCAGCTTGTTATTTAAAGTCCTACAAAATCTAGTCCCAGACAGGTTTCCCCAGTCACAATCCTCAGTTTTTATAATAAGTTCTGTACTTTATTAATATACATGGAGCTGTGTATGTTTGTGGTGTCTCATTATAATACGGCCCTTAGAGTTTGCACCCAGGGAATGACTAACCTTCTAAGCAAGGTTTCATTGTTATAGGAAGAAAACAAGGTTCATACTACAAAGAGTATTGGGGGGGGGGGCGCAGCTAGGTGGTGCAATGGATAGAGCACCAGCCCTAAAGTAAGGAAGGCCTGAGTTCAAATGTGGCCTCAGACACTTAACACTTCCTGGTTGTGTGACCCTGGGCAAGTCACTTAACCCTAATTTTCTAAGAAAGAAAGAAAGAAAAAGAAAGAAAGAAAGAAAGAAAGAAAGAAAGAAAGAAAGAAAGAAA